>JANAVB010030755.1:0-37500 GCA_029216955.1 Iris pallida | reverse complement strand
AAATTGTACTAAACTCTTTTACAAAATTGGTTTTATAAAATCCAATAAATATAATATCTATATCTTATAAATTGATTGGCAACACAAATCTAATAATTGATTA
The DNA here is from genome assembly GCA_029216955.1 of Iris pallida. NCBI lineage: Eukaryota > Viridiplantae > Streptophyta > Magnoliopsida > Asparagales > Iridaceae > Iris > Iris pallida. Next base: position 37,397 of record JANAVB010030755.1, on the reverse strand, counting down.
CAATAAGAAGTTTAAAATAGTATTTACTTTTATCGATAATTGAAAGTATACTTTTATAAATTTAAATCCCATTAAAAATAACATAGCAGTAGGTTTAAAGACAACAAACAATAGATTAGAATAATTCAAATTATAGTTTAGATTGATCAACTTAATCAAGGATTGATAAATAAATAATATATATATATATATATATATATATATATATATATATATATATATATATATATATATATATATATATATATATATATATATATATATATAACTAATTTTTATAAAATTTGATTTAGACAAATCCCTTCGTTTATCAAAATACCTTTTATAGAAAATGAAATTTATTTCCTACTAGAAAGTATTTAAAACTAAAAATAAAATAAATAAAGATTCTCAAAAATCTGGGAAGAGGGGCTACAAATCTACCTACCTTAGAAATAAATTCGTCCTCGAATTTAAGGACTAGTAGGATAGACAGATTTGGTTGGTCGGTGAAAAGATAGAAAAACATTTAGGATAAAAAAATGTTGATCAAATAGGTGAAAAGAAAAAAAGGGAAATAAAATTAGGATTAGGATTAGGCTTTCCAAAATTAGGGATTAGAAATTTGGGAATTAGGGTTAGGGTTAGAATTGGGGATATTGGTGAATTAGGGATTTTAGAATGGATCTTTCAAAGATTCAAATCAAATAATTCGTAGATTGATCATATCTCAATCCAAAATAAGAATTTGAAATAACAATAATATTACCAACTAATATTTTAAACTTTTTTTGTAAATAAATGATAATAACTCTAGAAGTACCCTTTATAAAAGCAACTTGTAATTGTTTTTTGTCATTCAATATATATAATTACTTTTTCAAACCCAAACATTCACCAACACGATATATATATATATATATATATATATATATATATATATATATATATATATATATATATATATATATATATATATATATATAATAATTAAAGTAAATACAATTTTCTAGCTAAAAAAATATATCTAAAACTAAAAAAAAATTCACAAAATGGGGAACAAATTTACCCACCATAGAAATATTTGTCCTCGAAATTTCAAAGGATAGTGCTAGGCATTACTAAAACATAATCAAGAAAAGCTATATGAATGAAATTTAGATGAGCGTACTCGCGGATAGAATTGAAATAATAATAAAAGAAAATATGATTTGGCACGATCAATTATACTCAAACTGATCTAGTCACGACCAAAATTGCTTAAGAATGTTTAAAACTTAGACGAAGTCGAAATCAAAATTAAATTTTTTGGCACGAGCATGAACATGGTCAGAATAGTCATGATCATAGGAGAATAAATCCGATATTAGAAAAAGTAGAGTTGAAATATAGGCACGATTAAGAATCTAATCAAGAAATGATATGATCAATGGTCAAAACGAGTTAGATCGTGACTAGGGTCGAACCCCCAGAAAAGATGTCACATGATATGATTAAAGTATAGTCAAAAGGGTCTTGTCACCATTGTCAAGGATATAGTCAAAATAGGATTGCCAAACAAGAAAAAGTCATTAGACATGATTAATATCACGACCCGATCCCAATAATCTGGGTCTAGTCGGATCATGCCTAGCCTGTACCGTTGTGAGACGGTGGCAGTAAGCTGTATCAATTAGTAGCAAATACAGGAACAACAATCTCTAACGGAATAAAACTTTATTAAACATTTTGGAAGTACAACTAAGAGTCTAAATAAAATAAAGACAACCAGGAATATTCAATTATCACATTGGTTTATTTATTACAACTTTTAAAGAAAAAAGAATAAACTAAACATAAGGGTGCATCTAGGACTCCAGGTTCCTCTGTCCTGGTTCAGCTTCCTCGGAACCCAAGTCGGACCCGTAATAAGAACTACAATCCAGCTTCTCGTCGTCGCAATCACCTAAATTTTTGTCTCCAGTCAGGAGGGAGCAAGACATACAAATCCATTCCAGCATTTTATTCAATAATAAAAAATTAGACAAGAGGCAGTTTATAACGAAAATATAATTTTTTAGATAAATAATAATAAAACAGTTATGCAATAAAACTCTGAAAGCGGAATGATGCAATCTAGCTAACAGTAGTGTCTTGAGCACATAGCAGCCTATGGGATGGAGGTAGTAAGTGTTATAGTGAACACGGTCTAGCTTCGGCCCTAGTGCGTTGGGCTTCCGCTATGCACGGTGATTCAGTAAGGGACTTTGACCATAGGTGTTAACGCTACTCCCCCAATTCTCGAGTCAATGATTCAGTAAACAGTCAGTATGATCCAAGAGGGATCCTGTGATTCAGGTGTCGATACAGTATCCCTACTATGCAATAAAATTAATTATTAATTAAAACACAAGTTTGGCTAAGTATGAACTTGTCTCGGTGTTTCCGATGCTGTAGATGACGACTAGAAGGTGTTCGGGCTAAAATTCGAGGTATGAACCTACACTAATTGATACTCTATTTTAGAAGACATTCATGGGTTTTAACTAACCACTAATGCTACAATCTTAATGAACAGATAAAATGTAAACTATAGCTCTGGAATAGTATAATTTGTACAACTAGGTTTTTTTTAAGATAGTAATAATATACACATATATAAAATGAGTCGCAAATATTTAGAGTATAGTTAAAACGTAATTATTTCTCTTTTAAATTATATATATATATATATATATATATATATTATAATATATATATATATATATATATATATATATATATATATATATATATATATATTATATTTATATTTATATTTATATTTATATATTTATATTTATATTAAGGGAGTCACAATATTAAAGTATAGGTAAACCCAACTTATTTTCTTTAAATCCTATACATACATACATACATATTACAATATATAGTTAAACATGATTTTCCTTTTTAAATCATATATATTTATATACATTATATAAAATCATACCTCTATGTTGACAAAACTAAACTATAAAACTAATTTATAACAAAAACTACAATACCAAATTATTTATCAAAATGATATAACCAATTTATATAGCAAGCTTACAGTGTCAAATCTAATTGACACAATTTTCTAATCAATCCCAAAAATTCACCGAAGAACCCCAAGTTCGAAATTGGACTGTAGAACCCAAACTACCGAACTGAATCATCCTAACAACATCACAAAATTAATTCCTAAAGCCAAGCCAACTTCATAGAATAACTCCAGAACTACAACAGAACCAAAACCTGAGTCCGGAATCGGACTACAACCAATTCCAACAGAACAAAACAACACAAATATATATATATAGGCCCTAAACCATAGCAAAGCAATTTCGGTACGTAACCGAAATGATGATCAGAGGATCGTCTCAAGTATCCACACACGAGCAACACGTAATAAAATTAACGAATCCCGAAGAGGATTGAGACCACGTCATCATAGACTATGACGGGGAGGGACGAACTACTCTGTTAGGAATTATATCGAAAGATTGATGACGGAATGAGAATGGTGGCCTCGAACTCGGATCGACGCATCGTCACCGGCTCGAAGCCTCGGGAATGCGTCTGGACGAACATGGCAGCGTACTCGGGAGGTCGTTCGGAATGACGACAGCGACATGGGGTCGTGGGCCTGCTGGTCGGTCGACCGTAGGGGTGCTGGTCGAGGATCGCGGGTCAGGGAGGAGTGCCACGGAACAAGGTTCGCCGTGGAGGGGCATCCACGGACTGCGGAAAGGCGGAGGTTTGTTCGTCGGGGGTCCGCGGCTAGGAAGACCACGGACGGTGCAGGCGCTGGTGCGGCGGCAGGAGGTCACAGGTGCGGGCGCTGGTGTGGTCGGGTGCCGGAAGGGGAGGAAGGTTTTGTGAGTGGGGAAAAAGAGTTGGAAGGATGGAGAGAATGTGCTGGTGTGGGTTTTGAAGAGGAAGGGGAGAGAAGGATGGGGGTGTTTGTGTGGGTTTTGTTTGTTTTGCTTTGTGTTTTTTTCTTTTTTTATGGAGTAGGTGATGGTTTGTGCTGGTTGTGGTGAAAGTATGGTAGGGAGAAATAGATGGAGAGATAAGGGGAGAAGTTGCTAGAAAGAGGGAAGAATGGGAAGTGGGGGTCTGTACATGTGAGTGAGTGTTTGTGTTTCTTTTTTGGGTTTGGGTTTTACAAGCTTCCCTCCTAAGGAAAATTTATCCTCGAAATTAAGGAGAGGGATAGGGTTTATTCAAGCCTCAACAAGCTAGGGCATTACTTCCTTAACTGTCTTAAACGAACTTCATTAGCTGCCCCATGGCTAATCTACAATGGAGATATCTTGATTAATTCATGCACTATCTTCAAAATAACATCCTTTCCTCCTTAGAAACACAGTCACTGTCTACGATTGTGAATTTCTGCTTCTATTTCTGAATTCTCAATTACCGAAGGAACAAATTTAGTCCTTTTATCATTGCTTAGCAAGCATACGTAATATTCTCGCAATATTTTTTTCCCCAATGATAAAATAACATTCACCTATTTACCAATAACATCCTAATCAATTCATAGTCACCTTTTTAACTCGTAGAATTCCTTCTCTAAGTGGTAATCTTTAATTATCATGATAAACAGTCATTGTTGAAATTATTCCATACTCGCACATGTTCTTGCTTGTCGTACTTTTCCTCTCTCTACCAATATCCTATCTCTGAAAAACTTAATATTGCTACAATATCCACGAATTGAAAAATACAAACTAAATAATAGTTATACTGATTTGGCAAAATTACAGTCATAGGCTTGTCACTACTCCATACAAGACTGATGTCACTAAAAATATGATATCTCTTGGAGAATATTGTTTTAGATTATCCGTCCAATCTTCAGTTGTATTTAATCGGTCCCGAATGCACTCTTTTGTAATTGACATATTTTTTATCTTTTCTTTTTTTTGAAATTTAGACTTCCATTTCCACCAACATGTATATATATTTGATTCAAACCTAATTTACATACTTGATCTAGCATCCTCAAGCAAAATTTGTTCCATGTTTTAAACGTAAATCTTCATCTCAATCCCGTGATATTCTTCCTAACCAATATATATATATATATATATATATATATATATATATATATATATATATATATATATATATATATATATATATTTGACAATTCCTATCTCAATAATTCTTACCTACATTTCCTTAAATTTGAAATCCTTAAAGTTTTCAAAAATTGCATTATAAGAAAAACTTGTCATTATAAAAGACATTTGCCAGAATAAGAGTGTAACTAAGGATTCATTTCACATCATCAAAGAATTTATAAGAAGATTCTCCTAAACTTTTTCTAAAATTATCCGATTACAACTTCACAAAGAATCACCTAGTGCTACTAACAAATCTAGGTTCTCTTAGCACTAGTTCACAAAGTACTGGTCCTTAGTGTGGGGGCTGAAAACCCTTGATTCTGACCCTAAGGGCATTTTGGTAATTTTGGGCCCAAAAATATTATTTTGGACTAAAATATTTTGGATGGCGGAATTAAGTATTACGTAAAATTTTACGAAGTTTGGAAGTCGTTTGGACCAATTCCGAGTCCGTTTGAGCAAAAAGGACCGAAATGACTAAAATGACTTAAGTGATGTTTGGGACCCCATTTTAGTACCTTTTCCATGCCATAAGTGGCTGCCCCCTCTTGGTTTCTCTCTCCATCGTATATTTGAGAAAGGAAAGAAGAAAGATGAAGGAAGAAGGAAGAAGGAAAAAGAAGAAAAGGTAAACTCTAAACCTAATCCAAACCCTAGATTTCCTTCATATTGCTAACCCTAACCAATTTCCCTCTTGTTGTGGTGTAGATCTTGGTTAGATCTAGTACAGAGGAGGAGCTTGGAGGAGAAGAAGCTCTTTCTTGGATTTTGACCTAGAAGGCCAATTTTGGGGATTTTCTTGGGATTCCAACTCCCAAAAGCTAAAACCCTAATCCAACACTTGCATTAGTTTCTAATTAGTATCATTAGTGTTTTAGAGACTACCCAAGGCATAGGGCTACCCTTTGGAAGAAGTTTGAACTTCTTTGGACCCAAATTGAGACTTTGACCTATGATTTTGTGTCAATTTTGGAGAAAATCCGATATGGCATATTTGGTTGTTGTGATTAGGTTAGTGAGACCTAATTAGGTTAGTTTGGGTGAGAGGAGGCTGGGTACGTGTCTACATTTGGATATGTGGGGTCGTTTCATGAGAAATCGTGAAAATGGACATTTTCGGAGTTTTCGGATTCCAACACACGGATGACTTTTTGTACCGACACTAGAATCGGTAAGTTAGCACCTAGAATAGGTTCTAATCATTATTACTCGTGGGTAAAATTTGGGTCGAATTCGGATAGGTTTGGTGTCCGTATCGCGCGGTATCGCGAATCGGACACCCTGATTTCGCCAAAATGGCCTTTTGGGTCTCGTTTCTCGTTTTCGCTCGCGTGCGCGAGTTGGATTACTCGTGTGGGATGCGTGTATAGGCCCTAGAGGGTAGAATTGCAAGGATTTGGGTGATCGGATTGGTATCGAGTAAATGGTGAATGTATATGTGTATATGTGTGTGTGGGTATGTATATGTATATATGTAGTGTGTGTGTGTGTATATGTATGTGTGTTTATGTGTGTGTGGGTATATATATATATATATATATATATATATATATATATATATATATATATTTTTATATTAATATATATATATATTAATATATATATATATATATATATATATATATATATATATATATATATATATATAATATATATATATATATATATATATATATATAGGGGTGTGTGTGTTGTGAGTAGTGAGTGTGTATAAGTGTATATATATATATATATATATATATATATATATATATATATATATATATATATATATATATATATATATATGAGTATATATACATATATATATAGGTATATATATATAGAGAGAGTGAGAGGGGGGGAGTGAGAAGCTGCAGCAGCAGCCTGCAGAAAGAAAGAAAGAAAGAAAGAAGAAAGAAAGAAAGGAAAGGAAAGAAAAAGAAAGGAAAGGAAAGAAAGGAAAGGAAGAAATGGAAAAGATAAGGAAAGGCAATTGGGAGAGTGAGTTGAGAGATTGTGAGGGAATTGTAGGTTAAGGTAAATGCAAGGTAACGTCGAGGTATCAGATTTTCACCAAGATACGGGCCTCCGGCGTATCGAAATGGAGATGGATGATAACGAGGAGTGTCGGGGTACTTGATATTGATTTATGAAGAGATATTGGACATGTTACCAAGGTATTGGTTGAGATTGGGTAAACGGACAAGGTATCGGGTAATATGCTAAGGTATGTTAAGGTTATATATATATATATATATATATATATATATATATATATATATATATATATAGCCAGTATCGAGGTATATGGATAGCAGGGTATCCTTGTATATCAAGTACATAGGGCATTAGTGCTAGAAAACCCATATTACCTAGTTTTGACCTATATTAGCTGGTTTTAGCTAATATTAGCGTATTACCCTATTTTTGACCTAGATTTGACCGGTTTACTTAGATTTGACTAGTTTGACCTAATTTGACCTAGAGTTGACAGATTTGATTAGGGTTGACCTAGTTTGACCCTTTTAACCTAGTTCGACCATATTTTGACAAATTTAACCCTGATTTGACCTAGAAGACCTTTTTTAGACTCAATTTCTTATGTTGATATTTTCAAACCATATTTTGACATAGATGCTCCTATCCAGGTCGCCAGTACGCTAGCTCGGGGATTGATTTATATCTTTTTCCATGATTTCAGGAGAGTACATTCTCTGATAGTTTTTATTGTCTTGATATCTGCTATATCCGATTCAGTTGTAATATTTTACTTGATTTCCGACACGATAGTACACATACTAGTATACGTTGGATCCTATCATGAGACGCCATTTCTGGGATACTATGGTATATTGGTAAATTGTTCGATCTTGTTTTCTTGTACAGGTATAGATGCTGATTCCTAAGGGAATTTGCTACCCTCTTAGAGAATTCTGTATCATGACATGATATGTCCGGATCCATTATACTACTCGGGGATGTAGAGTTATTAGAAGTTATGTGATCATACCCCACCATGCGTGTTTTATATGAGTGTTAATCATACAATCCATGTATGATTAGCCAAGTGTTAGTCATACATCTCACGTATGACTAGCCAGGCCATATTCCTGTGCAAGTTTCTAACCCGTTCACATAATTCTCTAATATCTTAAGGCACTATTTATATTTACATTATACATCAAATACTACCATACTGTTCTACATTCCAGTATCTCATACCCTAACATATATCCAGTTTTTCATATCCTTTTTTATATTTCAGTCATGATATTTTATCTTGTATTTTATTATAATTGTCTCTTATAGAATCTGTCAATTCACATGGAACTGCTGTTAGTTTATGTACTCGTTTCCATCCTGACTGGATACATTGATAATATTTTTAGGAGTTGTTATGCGCTCATTATTGGAGTACATGATGATGCTAGCTGAGGTAGATCTCGATATTCTTTCACCGTGAGTTGTCTCCCAGGAGTTCTAGGTCTGGTAGTTATTTTAGTTTTGTTATTATTTTTCATCTATTCCATTTCTTGTCTCATATGATCCTTTGTAGATTCTAGTTGTTCTAGTGATATTGTTATCTTTCTTGTCTTATCTTCCTTAGCATTTGTGATGTGATATGAGTACCATTATAGTTATGGATCTTTTAGATGTTGTAGTTAGTATCGGGTACTTGACATCGTTCTACAGTTGATACTGCGGCGTAGGCTGGGCGTGGCCCACGTATTCGTACCTGTATATTCGGGTGAGGGTCGTGAGCATGTATATATTCTTTTGATACACTCGGAGCATATGTTTATACTATGTCAGTTGTTGGATTTCCGGACTGCTCTTTCTTTCGGTCTTATATATCATATTCTCTCTTTAACGTGCTTTAGATTGGTGATTGAGTATTTAACATATATTATTGCCAGTTCTTATAGTTGAGATTGTACAGGTACCTATATCCTTGTGTAGATTAGACAGCATTCTACCGCCGATTTTGTGGTGTAGGCTGGGCGTATCCACAGCTCATGCCTAATTTCCGGTTGCAGGTGGTGACACGTTTTTAGTGGTGGCCCATGCAGGTCTGTGTCACCTTTGAGCGATGTCGTAGTGGTACTTAGGCATACGGTACTACTACGAGCCTGTGATAGGATATAGGATTTTAAGGTGTGAATACTCAGTCACAACTAGGACTTCCTTGTCAATTTAATTTGCTGGATATTACTCATTTTGATAATGCTTTCTTTCATGCAAAGTTTCTTAAAATTCTTGTGGATTAAAGTTGAGAGAGCCTTCGGTAGCCCACCATGGTGATGCAGATGTGCACTGATAACCATTTACCTTAGTCGTAGTAACTGCGAGTTTACTGCCGCCAGATACATGCTGGCGCGGCGTAAACTTTCAGTTGAAGTGATTACAGATATATGTGGGTTTTCAAATGTTATTTAGACTACGTCCTAAATATCTTATCTTGTGCCATATTGATCTCTTTTTATTTTCCTTATCTTCAACATGGCGAGGACCTGATCTCGGGGTAGAGGAGCTACATCAGATTGTATCTTAAATTGGTTCTTGATATATCATCTCTATCATTCCAGTTCTCTTATTATAGGATTCTATTCTAACACCTCTATCAGTTTAGAAATAGAGTTACCTCCAGTCCCTTTAGTACAGTTCCATATAGAGCCTTATTTTTGTTAGAATTTCTTGATAGTGTAGTAGTTGGTAATTAGCAACTAGGTTGTGTCTTAAGTATTAGTAGATTGTTGAGAGTGTGGCTGGTGAGCTTGTGAGTTGTTCCTATATGTACATATATATGGATATATTGATGAGTAAGTTTTGAATTTCAATACATTAAGGGTATAGCTTATAAGAATAGATTTACAATTACTGAACCTGAGATGTTAAGAGAAATGGCGGAGTAAGGGTTTGAAGTTCTAAATAGGTATCTGTAAATGGTTTAAATAATTACAAATGATGTTAGGGATCATTGAACCAAATGGAAGAGGATCTTGAAATTGGTGATATTGCATAAATGGTGGATGATGGCAGAAATCGATTAAAATAGAAGGAGAATAGAAGTTACGTTGAGGATTATTAGTCCCCTTACATAAAACATATTTCTGGAATACGAATATCGAGAAGTAAATAGGGGACACTCTTTGAAATATATAGGGGCTAATTTATATTGAGGAATAAGGAAGTGTTGTTGATGATGGCAATTTGAACTTTATGGATTGGGATTATCGGAATATATAGTAAGTTTTGATGTATGTATGTAATTACCTTAGGAATGATAATATCGACAACAAGGGTTATGTATTGAGGAAGATTTTATCGTAGGTTGAAGTGGTAGGTAAGGGTTGAAGGATTGCAAACATTTCAAGGTTAATGTTTAATTGAGTAACATATGTTAATGAGTGCGGATATGAGAATTAGATAGAAAGGTGAATATTGAGAATTTAGTGAGCTTGAGGAATGTAAGGAGTGATTCGAGATTTTATGGAAAGATTGAGCATGATTTGATGGTACGAGTTTGACTTGAGATTATGAATTAGCCAGAGGCACAGGTTGAGAGAAGCATATATTTTAAAATTGGTAGTAAGTTACTGAATCTGGTAAGTGATCACGAGATTAAAGGTATAGAGGCAAGCTCTGAGGAACAGTTATTCCTAAGGGAGATTGAGTAGATATTCTAGAATAGAGTTCTCCACCATCTATCCTATCTTATTGTAACCCTATTTTCTTATTGATTTGTTCTAATTTTATCCTAAGTTGTGCCATGCAGTTGTCTGTGATAGTGCCTATCCTAGTAAGTGTTATATTATTATTATTTATTTATTATTAGAATGTTGAGGGTAGCTATAAGAAGGGCTTTTGATAGGGATAGTAGGCCTATGGCGAGTGGAGGTCATGATGGATGTTGTATATGTATATTTTAGCAAGACAACCCTTATATCGGAGATGTTATAGATAGGGATGAGGGTAATAAAAATATACAAGGGGGAATACAAGAAACAATATGATGACCAACAAGGAATTGAGATTCGAACACACTTGATGAAGGGTGATAAAATATTGAGGTAGTCAGAACTGCAGAATAAAGTAACCAAATTTTAAGGATGTGATAGGAGGTGAAATTAAAGGACAAACAACAAGGAAAGAAATGCTAGGAAAATTTGTGAATCGAAATGAGGATATCAAGTACCAGGAAATATTAGATGGAAAATAAATAAACAAAGTACGAGATGATTTGTTGGAAAAAATAAAGGTAAATAAAAATTTTATGGATGTGATGGATTGAAAACTCGAAGAGGAATAGAATTTCAGAAGATGAACTCTTATAAAGACAAGACAAAAATTGAAGAAACATCATTCACAAGAGTGGCGATTGATGAAAATGGATCGTGAGGATTATTAGAAACAATGAAGAGAAAATGTTGGTGGATAAGGAAGATGATTCCCATAGGGATTAGTAAAAGTCTAAATGTTAAAGATGATAGAATAGAAAGATATGATTGAAGTCGGTGAGCCAAGAACCGTGTAAGGATACGTATTGGAATCTTCAAAATCAACGAGAGAAAATCAAGATTTGATGAAAACATGATGATTAGGTGGTAGCCTTAGAGGGTAGGTGTGTGAGCAACTTGTCTAGGGGTCCTGAGGTTTTTCTTATTTTTGGGTTGTGCTTATGTTTCCCTAGTGCTAGTTCTTTCTTAAATTTCGAGGACAAAAATTTTCTAAGGAGGGTAGGATTGTAAACCCCTGTTTCTGACCCTAAGGGCATTTTGGTAATCTTGGGCCCAAAAATATTATTTTGGACTAAAATATTTTGGACGGCGGAATTAAGTATTATGTGAAATTTTACGAAGTTTAGAAGTCATTTGGACCAATTCCGAGTCTGTTTGAGCAAAAAGGACCCAAATGACTAAAATGACTTAAGTGATGTTTGGGACCCCATTTTAGGACCCTTTCCATGCCATAAGTGGATTCCCCCCTTGTTTTCTCTCCATTTTATATTTGAGAAAGAAGAAAGAAGAAAGAAGAATGAACAAGGAAGAAGAAGAAAAGATAAACCCTAACCCTAATCCAAACCCTAGATTTCCTTCCTATTGCTAACCCTAACCAATTCCCTCTTGTTGTGGTGTAGATCTAGGTTAGATCTAGTGTAGAGGAGGAGCCTGGAGGAGAAGAAGCTCTTTCTTGGATATTGACCTAGAAGGCCATTTTGGGGATTTTCTTGGGATTCCAACACCCAGGAGGAAAAATCCTAACCCAACACTTTTATTAGCTTCTAATTAGTGTCATTAGTGTCTTAGAGACTGCCCAAGGCATAGGGCTACCCTTTGGAAGAAGTTTGAACTTCTTTGGACCCAAATTGAGACTTTGACCTATGATTTTATGTCAATTTTGGGGAAAATCCGAGATTGGCATATTTGGATGTTGTGATTAGGTTAGTGAGACCTAATTAGATTAGTTTGGGTGAGAGGAGGCTAGGTACATGTCCACATTTGGATACGTAGGGTCGTTTCGCGATAAATCGTGAAAATGGATGTTTTCAAATTTTTTGGGTTCCAACAGACGGGTGACTTTTTGTACCGACACTAGAATCGGTAAGTTAGCACCTAGAATAGGTTCTAATCATTATTTAGAACACGTGGGTAAAATTTGGGTCGAATTCGGATATGTTTGGTGCCCGTATCATGCGGTATCGCGAATCGGACACCCCGGTGTCGCCAAAATGGCCATTTGGGCATCGTTTCTCGTTTTTGCTCATGCACGCGAGTTGGATTACTCGTGTGGGGTACGTGTATAGGCCCTAGAGGGTAGAATTGCAAGGATTTGGGTGATCGAGTTGGTATCGGGTAAATGGTGAATGTATATGTGTATATGTGTGTGTGGGTATGTATATGTATGTATATAGTATGTGTGTATATATATATATGTGTTTATGTTTGGGTGGGTATGTGTATATATATATAGAGAGGTGTGTGTGTTGTGAGTAGTGAGTGTGTGTAACCCGCGCTCTTGTCAAATGCCTGTGGCGCACATTTTGGTGAGGCGGTTCCCTCGGGGGCCCAGTTTGCAGCTGTTGCAATGGGCCCCAGCGGTGCAACCTGCAGCTCGGTTTGTTCTGCGCCCTTGCCTTCCACTTGTGGTATACCTCGTGGTGCTGTTGTTCCTGTGGGGGGCCCGTTCGGCGTAGTTGCCGTGGAGCCCAGCGGCTCACCCTGCGGTTCGGGTAGCCACCGACCCATGCCTCCCGCTTCTGGCGCACCTTATGGGGCTGTGGGGGGCCTGCTTGGTGCAGTTGCCGTGGGCCCATGTGGTGCACCCTGCGGGTTAGCTTGCGGTAATTCTTGTGGAGACCCTGCGGGTCAGTTGGTGGCGCCTACTTTTATAGCGCCACTCGGAGGTTGTGGCACTACCCATGGTGACCTTGCGGGGCTTTTGGTGGCGCAACATTTTGGGGCACCTACCGCTGGTTGCGGTGCTCCCTCTGGCGTGCTCTCTTCTGGAGCTTTTGGCGTGGGTCCCAGTGTCGCCCCCTACGGGTCTGCTGGTGCGGCACCCTGTGTTTCGGCGCACCCGTTGGTGGGTCCTCAGACGCTCCTCTTAGCTCAGCTCCCCTGGGTGCTCCCGCCCGGAGTGGCGTGCCCCCTGTGTCCATTGGGATGAGTCTTCTCTTGCTCCCTATGCCTCCCCGATGATCTGATTGCCCTCTTCCCCTCCTTGGTGCCGGCCCCCTTGCTGGGTGTAGATTTGCTCCCGACATTGCCCTCGTCCCGTATTTCTAGGACCGCCCCTCTGCCCTCAGTGGCTCAGATTCCTTCCTTCGTCGAGAAGCTCCATCCAGACTTAGCGGCCAAAAAGGGGTTTTTTTCTTCCCGATGTTCCTCTACCTAATGTAGCAATCAATCCTGATTCAGCCGGGACTAAGGTCCCCTTTTCTGTTCAGGAACTGACAGCGCTGTCCACCTCATTCCCCTACACTTTTGTACTCAAATTCTTTTTCGGCTGCCCTAAGTTCAGCAGAGTGCAGGAGGTTATTGCCAGTTGGAGGCTATTCGCAGATTATAGGGTTGCCCCCTAGACCCCAGGCATCTGCTGCTTCATCTCTCCTCTGAGCTTGACCACCTCACCGTGTGGTCTAAGGGTACCAGCAGGGTGGACACTTATCAGATGAATAACATCAGGTGGTCTCCGGACTTTAACATAAAAGTGGACTCAGCTACGGTTGCGGCTTGGGTGACCCTACCCAACCTCCCCCAGATTTGTTTCGTCCTCGCGGCTCTCAGGCGCATTGCCAACTCTTTCGGGACGTACGTGGCCACCGCAGCCGAGACAAGCAATCTATCTAAGTCTCACTATGTCAGGATCTATGTTGAGCTCGATCTCACCAACGAACCTCCCAATCACATCCTAATTGAGCTAGGCAGCCAGACGTACACCCAGCAATTAGTTTACGATAACCATACCATTTTCTGTAATCACTGCCACCTGAGAGGGCACCTCCCAAAACATTATTTCCGCCTACACCCAGAGCTCAAGAGGAAACCTGCTCGAAAAGACACACGGGCCAACGAGAACCTGAAGCTTAAACCTCAGACGCAGACGCTCTCCCCCTACTTCCCCTACCAAATTCCCACATAAGATTCGAATCCAACGGAGGTGAGCCAGGCTCATCACCAGGAAAAGCGATGGTCCCCTACAATCCCTCACCGCCTACCCTATCAAATCGTTTCAACGCTTTACTAACTGAATAGGAAGACACCACTCAGGAGATTTCCCTGCTCGAAGGATCGCCCACGGATCCCGAGCCGGAGTCACAGAAGGTGAGCTCCGGAGAACCATGCTCGAAGGCCATTGGGGAGAATCTCGCAGACCCGAATTTCGGATTATCACAGCCCCTAGCTGTCCACCCTTCTAGTAATGAAACCCCCGGGGCAGAATCCCTTGCCATCTTGGGGCCGGAGCAGGTCCTTCGGGGACAACAGGTTATCGCCGCTGGATATCCTCTTTTCGCAGAAGATTCGACCGGCTACAACGAAGACACCCTTATCATCCCACCGGAGGTGCCCTCTCTGGACACCGCAGGAGAATTGCTTAACCATGCCACATAACTCCCCCCAGCCTTCCAGAGGAGCCCACTCTCGACATTCCCAGCTTAATGCTTGCCGAGACAACTTCCAACATAAAAAAGACAGAACAGAAAGAAACTGCCGAGGCATCAGTCATGCTCACCAGGTCCACAGCCAAGCAGACCAAACATATCTCTCCAAGCATCATTAATGCTTAATATCCTCTCCTGGAATGTTTGAGGTCTGGCGAACAATCCCACAATGAGGCGTCTTATCAGTCTCAACAAAATTTACAAGATTGACATCCTGATCATCTTGAACCTAAACTATCTCCCAAGAAGCTCAAAACCATACAATTGCAGTTAGGCTTCACTACGGCCGTCGCTGGCAGACACGACATATGGTTTCTCTATTTGAAGAACGTCAGTATCGGAGTAATCTAGGATTCGAAGCAAGCTCTCTCTTGCTGGATGGAACACCCTTTGATCCCTAAGTGTGCCCTCCTGTTAGCGGTCCACGGAAGTTGTGATATCACCGAGCGTAAAACTCTTTGGAACGATCTCATCGACATCCACCACAACCACATCAACCTCCTTTGGCTTTGTATTGGGGACTTTAATGCTATTACCTGCAGGGAAGAGAAGTCTGGCGACCGCCCTCCCCCCTCACGGCCATGAAAGATTTCAACAACTTCATTTTTAATGACCACCTCTCCCCTCTCCAATTCAATGGCAATGCTTTCACCTGGTGCAATATGCAGGATGGGGACCGCCGGCAATATTCTCGTCTTGATAGGGCTCTAACTAATTCCTTATGGAAGGGATCAAGGTTCACCTCTAAACTATCTCACCTCAATTCCACCGAATCCGACCACACCCCTCTTCTAGTCAAAACCAAAAGCAAATCTACCGAGATCAAAAAAACCTTTCGCTTCCTGGACTTCTGGACCGAACACCCCCACTTTAAGCACACGGTTGAAGAAGTCTAGTCCCAAGCGGACTCCCCCAACCCGCGCATCAGATTGGCCAACGAGCTTAAGGCCACGAGGTATACCCTTTCGATATGGAGTAAACAGGCATATGAGGACATTTTTCAGGCCGTTCGTGTCGCAGAGGATGACGTCACCCGTACCGAAAATTTGTTCATGGCTGAGCGTTCGTCTGCGGCCAGGGCGGCCCTGAACCTCACCAAAGCTATTCTTAAATTTCGGCTGAAGGTTGAGACCGATTTTTGGAAACTAAAAGATGGGACAGTGAAGGAGACAAAAACTTGAGCTACTTCCATGCCTACGTCAACGGTCACAGACAGAAGCTAACCCTGCATCAAATAGCCGAAGAATCAGGGAACATCTTCAACGACCAACGGGATATCCAAGTGGCTGCCACGAAGTTCTACTCCCAGCTGTTTACCAAAGAAACGATTTACAGAGACAACTCCATCTTGGCAGAGATACCTCACATCATCAACGACGACAACAACCAGCTGGAATTCCTCCCCTCCGAGAGCGAAGTGAAAGATGCGGTGTTGGCACTTGACAAGCATAGTGCGCCAGGACCCGACGATTTTTAGGGGTATTTTTTCATACCTGCTGGGATATCATCAAGTACGACATCCATGAAGCGGTCACGGCCTTCTTTCAGGGATCTACATATCCTAGAGCCATATCGAGCGCCAACCTGATCCTTATCCCCAAAAAAGATAATCTAGAGACATTTTGAGATTTTTTCCCTATCAGTCTCTGCACTTTTATCAACAAGATCATTTCCAAAATTATCGCCTCTCGCATGTCAATAATTCTTTCCAAGATTATCTCCGAGGAGCAAAGTGGATTTATCAAGGGTAGAAACATCCAAGACAACATTATGCTGGCTCATGAGCTCATCACCTGTATGAAGTTCCCAGCGAGGGGGGTAACATAGCTATCAAACTAGACATGGAGAAAGCATATGACAGGCTGGAATGGCAATTCATGATCTGGGTTCTTAGGGGCTTCGGATTTTCAGAAATATGGACCAATATAGTATGGAGATTGATCAGCAACTCATGGTTCTCAACGGTCATCAACGGGCAAGCTTACGATTTCTTTAAATCTAGTCGTGGGGTTAGGCAAGGTGACCCATTATCGTCCACCATCTTCATCATTACGGGAGACGCTTTAAGTAGATAGCTGAATTGTATGACTAGAGCCCCGAACTTTCAGCACTATCACACTGTCAACGGTTGTCCGATGATCACTCACCTGGCCTATGCCGACGACATCCTTATTTTCTCCTCTGGGGACGTTGGGTCGGTGGAGGTGGTCCACAAGAAGCTCAAGAAGTACAACAGGTGCTCTGGACAGAAGGTTAACCCCTCCAACAGTGTGATCTACGCCCATCATAACATTAAGAGTGAGCAAAAGGCCGAGCTTTCCAGCATAACCTCTTTCGCCGTCGATTACCCTCCGTTCAACTACCTTGGGTGCCCGCTCGTATATGGCAGAGCTAACGCTGGCATTTTTGAGGACCTGATTAACAGAATCAGTTAAAAAAATTGAAGGGTGGCACAATGCAACTCTCTCTCCGGTCGAAAAGATGATACTCCTCAAACATGTGCTCACCTCCGTCCCCATTTATACCCTGGAAACGTGCTCTCCCCCAAAGAAAGTTCTCTCTACGATTGAAAGCATCATCACCAATTTCTTCTGGGTCACAACGATGGCCACGCCAGACATCACTGGACCAGTTGGGACTCCATGGCTAGGCCCACTGATGAGGGGGGACTAGGATTCACCAAACTCTTCCATATTGTTGACGCCTTCTCTATGAAGCTGTGGTGGAAGCTTCATTCGAGTCAGAACTTATGGACCAGATTCATGAAGGATAGGCACTTCAAACATATTCACCCATCTCTGGCTATCTCTAACAGTAAATCTTTCGCAGCTTGGCGGTGTATTCTCACGGGGCGCTCCATTACTGAACCAGTAATAAGGCTCCAACTGGGTAATGCAAATCTTTGACCTTCCTGGAACGATGGGCGGGAGACACCTTGCTCTCCAGCCTTCCGACGGCGCTGGGACACATCAAGATCAAGGATTTGTGGGACCAACCTAGGAATGATTGGAATTGGAACCAAATCCAGGATTGGATTAGGGAAGAGGCGACAACGTGCATTCGCAACAAAGATCTTAAGCTTGGCCCCGAGCCCGATGTGCTGAGGTGGACGGTCGAAGCCTCTGGCTCCTTCTCGGTCAAATCAGCGAGAAGAGTAGTTCGGGTATTGGGGTGCCATCCCCCACAATCGCGGCCTTCTGGCAGACCTGTATCCCCAACAAATGGTTCTTCCTCATCTGGAGAGCATTTCGTAAAAAGTTGCTTGCTGATGACAATCTCAACACCATTGGGTTCAGCCTTGCGTCTGCGTGTAATTGTTGCTCGGAGCGGCAGACCGAAACCATCGACCATATCTTTTGTCAAGGGAATTTACCTGCCCAGGTCTGGAGGGTACTCTCTCTATGTTGCGGGCAACATCAGGGGTGTGGGTGCCTCAACGATCTCTTGGCTGGATGGGCATCTCCTTTCTACGGTCACAAGATCGTTGCGGCGGCTTCTACGTGGGTCCTCTGAAAGAATCGTAATAAGGCGAGATATGAAGGTCACCAGTACTCTGCCGACCAGCTAATTTGGGAGGTAATTCGGCAGTACCGTAAGATCAGATCCTTCTGCTCATATGGCCAGTCTCTCTTTTAGAACTCTCTTCTCTCCTAGTTCCTCAGTTATTGCATCATTTTGATTGGGGTTTGGTATAGGCGTCGGCACTTTGGGCCTCCGATTTTTGGGTTTAGTGGAGCCTCCCATTTCTTCTTGTATTTGACTTTTTGCGCTTACTTGTAAAGGCTTCAGCATTTTGCGCCTTAAATGAATAAAAAGGGAGGTTTATCCAATATATATATATATATATATATATATATATATATATATATATATAGTGAGAGGGGGGGTGAGAAGCTGTAGCAGCAGCCTGCAAAAAGAAAGAAAAAGAAAGGAAATAAAAGGAAGGAAAGAAAGAAAGAAAAGGAAAGGAAAGAAAGAAAGGAAAGGAAGGAAGGAAAAGAAGAAATAGAAAAGATAAGGAAAGGCAAGGTTGGGAGAGTGAGTTGAGAGACTGTGAGGGAATTATAGGTTAAGGTAAATGCAAGGTAACGTCGAGGTATCGGATTTTCACCAAGATACGGGCCTCCGGCGTATCGAAATGGAGATGGATGATAACGAGGAGTGTCGGGGTACTTGATATTGATTTGTGAAGAGATATTGGACACGTTACCAAGGTATTGGTTGAGAATTGGTAAACGGACAAGGTATCGGGTAATTTGCTAAGGTATGTTAAGGTAATGAATATATATTAAGGTAATGAATATATATATATATATATATATATATATATATATATATAGTATCGAGGTATATGGATACCGGGGTATCCTTGTATATCAAGTACATAGGGTATTAGTGCTAAAAAACCCATATTAACTAGTTTTGACCTATATTAGCTGGTTTTAGCTAATATTACCCTATTTTTGACCTAGATTTGACCGGTTGACTTAGATTTGACTAGTTTGACCTAATTTGACCTAGAGTTAATCGATTTGACTAGGGTTGACCTAGTTTGACTCGTTTAACCTAGTTCGACCGTATTTTGACCAATTTAACCCTGATTTGACCTAGAATACCTTGTTTAGACTCAATTTCTTATGTTTATGTTTCCAAACCATATTTTGACATAGATGCTCATATCCTAGTCACCAGTACGCCAGCTTGGGGCTTGATTTAAATCCTTTTTCTACGGTTTCAGACGAGTACATTCTCTGATAGTTTTTATTGTCTTGATATCTGCTATATCCGATTCAGTTGTAGTATTGTACTTGATTTTCGACATGATAATACACGGACTAGTATACGTCGGATCCTGTTATGAGACACCATTCCTGGGTTACTATGATATATTGGTACATTGTTCGATCTTGTTTTCTTGTACGGGTATAGATGCTGATTTCTAAGAGAATTTGCTACCCTCTTAGAGAATCCTGCATCATGACGTGATATGTCCGGATCCATTATACTACTCAGGAATGGGGAGTTATTAGAGATTATGTGATCATACCCCACCATGCGTGTTTCATATGAGTGTTAATCATACAACCCATGTATGATTAGCCAAGTGTTAGTCATACATCTCACGTATGACTAGCCAGGCCATATACCTGTGCAAGTTCCTAAGCCGATCACATAATGCTCTAATATCTCAAGGCACTATTTATATTTATATTATACATCAGATACTACTGTACTGTTCTATATTCCAGTATCTCATATCCTGAAATGATATCCAGTTTTATATATCCTGTTTATATTCTAGTCTTGATATTTTATCTTGTATTTCATTATAATTGTCTCTTATATAATTTGTCAATTCACATGGAACTGCTTTTAGTTTATGTACTCATTTCTATCCTGACTGGATACGTTGACAATAATTTTAGGAGTTGTTATGCCCTCATTATTGGACTACAAGATGATGCTAGTTGAGGCAGATCTCGATATTCTTTCACCGTGAGTTGTCTCCCAGGAGTTCTAGGTCTGGTAGTTATTTTAGTTTTGTTATTATTTTTACTCTATTTCATTTCTTGTCTCATATGATCCTTTCTAGATTATAGTATTCTGGTGATATTGTTATCTTTTTTGTCTTATCTTCCTTAGCATTTGTGATGTGATATGAGTACCATTATAGTTATAGATCTTTTAGATGTTGTAGTTAGTATCGGGTACTTGACAGTGCTCTACCATCGATACCGTGGCGTAGGCTGGACGTGGCCTGCGTATTCGTACCCGTATATCTGGGTGCGGGTCGTGAACCTGTATATATTCTTTTGATACACTTGGAGCATATGTCTGTACTATGTCAGCTGTTGGATTTCTGGACTGGTCTTTCTTTCGATCATATATATCATATTCTCTCTTTATCGTGCTTTAGATTGGTGATTAAGTATTTAACATATATTATTGCCAGTTCTTATATTTGAGATTGTACAGGTACCTATATCCTTGTGTAGATTAGACAGCGTTCTACCGTCGATTCTGCAGTGTAGGCTGGACGTATCCATGGCTCATGCCTAATTTTTGGGTGCGGGTCGTGACAGGGGCAGTCCCAACTGCTTCATCTTCTTCTACGAACCTTGAACTTGGGTCCTAACTTCTTATTGCAAATAACAGGGTCTAACTATAATACATGGGTGTTTGAAATGATAATTATGTTAAGAAAGTTCAAACCCAATAATGATATGAATGTTTGCAATCTGAAATACTAATGTCACTATTGAGATAATGAATTTGATAGAAAAATAGGTGAAAGGTCCAAGTATAAGAATAAGAGTTTAATCCGAGAAGTCAATGATTGTCTTAAAGTGAGATAAAATTGATTTAATCATATTTTAATCTAATACCATGACGCTTAAGAACATATGCCTCGCTAATGCATATATATCTAGCTGTTGTAAGTCTTTGGCTTCATGACCCAGATTAAAACATAAGGGGTCTAGGACGTAGTCTCAACAATACTCAAAAACCAATGCGTACCCGTAATCACCTTAACTAAAGTTTATGTCCCGCCAGTGCGCATCAGGCTACAGTAAACTTACAATTTCATGAATTGGGTAAATGGCTACAGTGCATATATGTAATGCCAAGGTGGTTTGTTGAATACTCTTTAAAATAAATCCATAAGATTTTCAAAGGGTACACGTCAATGAAATGTTATCATGATAAATGTAACTTTTTTCCATGGGATCAAATAGGAATGTCACATTCGAAGAAGATGTTTTTAGAAATTATAAAGTTGAATGGTCTGAAATTGATAAAAATCATAATAATGTGAAAACACCAGTAGTTGCAAGGATTCTGGGTGGATTAAGTCAAATAGGGTAAGGGCTATGTTTCACAAGACAAATTGAAGACATCACAATGTGATCAGGGTATTCCGATAATGAAATCTGATTTAGAAAAGTAGAAGGAACGGGTTAAAGCTTATTGATTGGTAATAATGGCAGGCAAGGATTCTAAGACAATTTGGATGGTAACTATAGCCTCAACTTCCAACTAGTCCTATGAATCAAACAACATTATTATTAAGAATAAAATGTCAAACACAACTTATAAGTATTAGCCTAATTTGGATAAGGTTTCTAATTAATCGGGTAAGTCCTTCGTCAACCATTCTCTAGAATGGAAGGAAGGAAGATAAGTAACAAACATAAGCAAGGTGACCTACAAAGCTATGAGCAATCAAAAATAAATATGAAAATAGATAAATTCGGTCCTATGTTATGATGGGTCAAAATTCTCTAAGTGTTCTAATTGTTTCTAAAGTCTATTTTCCTAAAGTCATACTTAGACCTAAGTCAGTTTACAGGACTGCATGATGGTCTAGACTAAGTTGACTAGACCAATTTTGTAGAACTGGACCTACATGGCCCACCACTGAAAATATGTCACAACCCGATCCCAATAATCTGGGTCAAGTCGGATCATGCCCAGCCTGCACCGTTGTGAGACAGCGGTAGTAAGCTGTTTCAATTAGTAGCAAATGCTGGAACAACAATCTCTAATGGAATAAAACTTTATTAAACATTTTGGAAGTACAACTAAGAGTCTAAATGAAATAAAGACATGTAGGAATATTTAATTATCACATTGGTTTATTTATTACAACTTTTAAAGAAAAAAGAAGAAACTAAACATAAGGGTGCATCTAGGACTACTGGTTCCTCTGTCCTGGTTCAGCTAATTCCTCGGAACCCAAGTCAGGCCCGTAATAAGAACTATAAGCCAGCTCATCGTCGTCGCAATCACCTAAAAATGTTGTCTCCAGTCAGGAGGGAGCAAAACATACAAATCCATTCCAGTATTTTATTTAGAAATAAAAAATGAGACAAGAGACAGTTTATAACGGAAGTATAATTTTCTAGATAATAATAATAAAATAGTTATGCAAGAAAACTCTGAGAGCGAAATGATGCAATCTAGCTAACAGTAGTATTTTGAGCGTGTAACAGCCTATGGCCGGCTAGGTATGGAGGCAGTAAGTGTTCTAGTGAACACGGTCCGGCTTCAGCCCAAATGGGTTGGGCTTCCGCTATTCACAATGATTCAGAAAGGGACTTTGACCATAGGTGTTAACGCTACTCCCCAAATCCTCGAGTCAATGATTGAGTAAACATTTAGTATGATCCAAGAGGGATCCCATGAGTTAGGTGTCGATACAGTAGCCGTATTATGCAATAAAATTTATTATTCATTAAAACACAAGTTTGGGTAAGTATGAACTTGCCTCGGTATTTTCGATGTTGTAGATGACGACTTGAAGGTGTTTAGGCTAAAATCTGAGGTCTAAACCTACATTAATTGGAACTCTATTTTAGAAGTCATTCAAGAGTTTTAACTATCCGCTGATGCACCAATCTTAATGAACCGATAAAATATAAAATATAGCTCTGGAATAGTATAATTTGTACAACCAGGTTTTTTTAAGATAGTAATAATAGACACATATATAAAATGAGTTGCAAATATTTAGAGTATAGTTGAAACATAATTATTTCTCTTTAAACCATGTATACATTTTTTATTTCTCTTTAAACCATATACATATATATATATATATATATATATATATATATATATATATATATATATTAAGGGAGTCACAATATTAAAGTATAGGTAAACCCAATTTATTTCCTTCAAATCCTATGCATACATATTACAATATATAGTTAAACATGATTTTCCTTTTTAAATCATATATATTTATATACATTATATAAAAATCATACCTCTATTTTAACAAAACTAAACTGTAAAACTAATTTATAATAAAAACTACAATACCAAATTATTTATCAAAATGATATAACCAATTTACATAGCAAGCTTACAATGTGAAATCCAATCAACACAATTTTCTAATCAATCCCAAAAATTTACCGAACAACCCCAAGCCCGAAATTGGACCGTAGAACCCAAACTTCCGAACTGAATCATCCTAACAACGTCACAAAATTAATTCCCAAAGCCAAGCAAACTTCACAGAATAACTCCTGAACTACAACAGAACGAATACCCGAGTCCGGAATCAGACTACAACCAATTCCAACAAAACAAATCAACACAAATATATATAGGCCCTAAACCACAGTAAAGAAATTTTGGTACATAATCGAAATGATGATCCGAGATCGTCTCAAGTATCCACACACGAGCAACACGTAATAAAATCATCGAATCCCGAAGGGGATCGAGACCACGTCATCATAGACTACGACGGGGAGTGACGAACTACTCTGTTAGGAATTGTACCGAAAGATTAATAAAGGAATCCGAAGGGTAGCCTCGGACTCGGATTGACGCATCGTTACCGGCTCGAAGCCTGGGGGAACGCGTCTGGACGAACACGGTAGCATACTCGGATGGCCGTTCGGAACGGCGACAGCGGCATAAGGTCGCAGGCCTGCTGGTCGGTCGACCGCAGGGGCACTGACCGAGTATCGCGGGTCAGGAGAGGAGTCCCACGGAACAGGGGTCGCTGCGGAGGGACACTCGCGGGCTGCGGGAAGGAGGAGGCGTGGTCGCCGAAGGTCGGCGGCTAGGGCGACCGCGGATGGCACAGGGGCTGATACAGCAGCGGGAGGTCGCGGGTGCGAGCGCTGTTGTGGTCGGGTGCTGGAAGGGGAGGAAGGTTTTGTGAGTTGGGGGAAGAGAGTTGGAAGGAGGTAGGGAATGTACTGGTGTAGGTTTTGAAGAGGAAGGGGAGAGAAGGGATCGAGGTGTTGGTGTGGGTTTCGTTTGTTTTGCTTTGTGGTTTTTTTTTCTTTTCTTAAGGAGTAGGTGATGGCGTGTGCTGGTAATGGTGAAAGTGTGGTAGGGAGAAATAGATGGAGGGATAAGGGAAGAAGTTGCTAGGAAGAGGGAAGAATGGGGAGTGGGGGTCTGTAAGTGTGAGTGAGTGTTTGTGTTTTTTCTTTGCGTTTGGGTTTTACAATTAACTACTGTTGAAATTATATAGGCATGGTTAGCGATCAAAATCAATGTCACCTATATATAACTAAGATGCAGTCACGATCAAGATTAATCATGCAAGTCATCCAAGCATGATCAAAATTAGAAATTTGGCACGAGTATGGATATGATCAAAATAATCATGATCAAAGTTGGAATAAATCTAAGCATTAACAATAATAAAGTTTGAAATATAGGCACGACTATGACTATAGTAAAAATGGTTTAGTCACGGTCAAAGTCGTTTAGGAACGATCAAAATCGAACTCGTTTTAGCACGATCAATTATATAGGCATGATCATAGAATCAAAATCTAGGTATGATTACGAATCTAGTGGAAGGAATTCAAAAATAGGTTTTAAAAAGATTACTAGGAAGACAGATAAAAGATAGAAAAAATGAAATGATAAAGACTAATTCAAAATTTTAAGTGAATTCATGAAATTGCAAACCATGAAATCAAAGTCATATGCCAAAAGGACGTAGTCTCTATAATATTTGAAAATTATATGTATACATGAAGTCACTCTACTAAGAATTTATGTCTCGCAAGTGTACATCCAGCTGCAGTAAATCCTTGGTTTCATGACTCAATATTATATAATATCGAATGTTTTATTAACTCTATCCAAAATTGACATAATAACTTAGGGATCAAATAGGATAATTAAAACATAGTTTTAATGGTATTCGATAACCGACGCTTACCTGAAATTACTTTGAATTGGAGATTATGCCACGCCAGTGCGCTGTTGGCTGCAGTGAATACGTAATCTCGATAATTCAAATAAATGGCGATCATGTGCTACTCAAATTATTCCAACTATATCCTAAGAATTTCAAAGGAGTTTTTAGAAATTCAACTAGCAGATCATGAATAGAAAAAGATAAGTATCAGTCCTTGAAGTAAAATTATCAATTTTAAAAATCAATTGATTGATTAGGAAAAAAATGATAAGAGAAATATAAATTCAATTTCTATCCCTCTAATATTCAAAAATTGAGGGGAAACATATATGTCTTAAATTTTCAACGACTAACGCAGAATAAATATATGGATAGTTTGATCATGTTAGGCTCAAACACAGTAGATGGAAATAAAATACAGACCTTAGAGAAAGTAATTACTTATGGCGAATGGGGAAATGATTAATTGATATGAGTAATGGTAATAATATTTAGAGAGGGCGGAAATGATAATTTGAATAAATTATTAAAGTTAGGGATCAAAATATAGGAAGGCCTAAGTTACAGAATGAATGGTCTACCCACCTTGGATCCTATCGTCATGTCAAAATGCAATAGTGTATTTATGGAGTTCTCCTAAATTATATAGCCTATATAACAATCTTAGCTACCCGACAGTCAATTAAATTAGGGACTCCTAGTCCTAGTCATTCTCCTAAAATTAAATTACTCCTAATTGTGAATGAGCATTCACTACAAGAGAAATGGCTTTTGGTGACGGTTTTTTCCCGTCACCAAAGGGTTTAGTTGACGGTTTTCCTTCCATCAGCTAGGCCAGTGTCAGCAAAAGTCCCCACTTTAGTTGACGGTTGCTGAATGAATTTAGTTGACGGGTTTTAGCCGTCAACTAAAATTGCTTTAGTTGACGGGTTTTAGCCATCAACTAAGCCCAGTTTTAGACTGTCAATATTGATGCATACTTTTTCTGACGCTGGCCTAGCTGACAGTTAATGATCATCAACATGGATTCTCTTTTTGTTGACGTTTCTTAGCCGTCAAGAGAACTTTTTTATCAATTCCATTTACATTGCCAACGTTACAAGATTGACGCATAATATTAAATCCAGAAATGCATAATATATATTCTAGAATCTCTCACAAACATCAAATAATTTACAAGCACATTTTATATTAACAAAAAAATATGTTGTTACATTAAACCAGTTCTTTTGTTCAGTTAACAAACAAAAAGATAAACTTTGTTCACATATCACACTTGTACATGATATACCAACCCTATTTCATATTAACTAATTCTATAATAGAACAAAATACCCTTAACGGAAGCCCGCAGCTTCACAAACCATATTGCAACCAAAGCCCGCTGCTTCACAAACCATCATTCATCGAGAATCCCTGTAGCCAATTAAAAATACATTGTTAGTATTGGACTGGTATCAATAAAAAAATATTTGAACAAAGACTGATATAATATCATTGTTAGTATTGGACTGGTATAAATCACATATAGATTAAACAAAAAAATACTTTATACAATATCATCAACAAGGACTGATACAACAAGTGGGTGATGCAATAATATATAGGACAGAAATATATAAATATGGACTGCTACTAAGGTTTAAACCAAACCCGAGCCCTTCCTATTTGTGATACTAAAATAAAATCAAGTATCATGGCTCTCAAACTGATATAGTGTCTGAGCACAAATAAAACTAAAGACTGAACTATGAATGACTGACTGAAACAAAAGTAATTTAGGACTGAAACCATTAGCAAATAGGAACTAAAACCAACATCCCAAGGAATAATATTAAATGTCCACTGACTGAAACATCCCCTTCTCATTTGTCCAATAAACTGAACTGTTACTAAGAATGAGAAGTAGAGACTGAACTATATATAATTTGGGGACTGAACAGTAACTGATACAAGAAATTAGTAGAGGACTGATGCAGTTCAGTATACCGACTGAAGCTAAACCCATGATGACTGATACCATTGGTAATTCCCCCCTCTATACTAGTTAACTGTGAACAAAATCATGAACTGATACCATGATGACTGATACCCATGATGACTGCTAATATCAAAGTCCATTTGAATTACAAGTCAGAACTCTGATACTCACTGGTGCCATCCAATTGCAAGTCTGATTTGTAGAGATACTCTGATACTTACTGTATCCACTAGAACTCTGATACTCACTACTACTCACTACTAGTAGAGAAAGATGATATGCAGTGATACTCTGATACTCACTGTATCTACTAGTTTCAAGCATGTGAGCACTCTGATACTCTGATAAAATCCAAAAATTACCCCAACTGCATACTGTTGCGTGCAGGTACTGTAGCACCCAGTTTCTAAAATGAGATTAATTTTGAAATTTTGTAAATATAATTATTTAATAATGATATTTAAACCATATTATGATTTTTGATGATTTTTAGTTATTTTTAAAACTATTTAAAACTACGACTTGTGATTTTGATGTTTTGCTAGTGCAACCTTAGAGATTACTTAACCTAGAGACTACCCATGATCATATGAGCCTAATCATAGGTTTAGAACATCAAGTTAGGGCTTTTTAGCCTAAGGGGTATTTTGGTAATTTACTAGGAATTATTGGATTTATGTAATTTATTATTATTTAATTAGTTGATTAGTGTCATGTTAGCTCCTAACCTAGTTTAGCACTAATCTAGAGGTTAGCCACTAACCTAGAGACTAGAGGATGGATATTGCATATTAGTTAAGGTAGGAAAATATCTAAGATATTTACATATTAGATATTTTCCTTAAAACCCTCAAAATATCATAGTTTTACCTAGAAGTCCTTGCCTTCACCATGAAGGAAGGCAAGAGGACACCCCTCCCCACACCCCATGACCAGCCAAGGGCACCCCCCCATCCTATATAGTCACTACCCATCTCATTTACATGCCCTTTATATTTTATTAAACCTTGAAAAACCCACCACCTTCAAACCACCATAACTTGATCATTTTTTATCCAAATCACCTCTAGTCTTTTGTATTGAGACCCTACAACATTGAGGGTGCTAAGGGAGGCTAGCAATCAAGATTCCACAAGGCTAGGACATCACCAAGTGGAAGGACAAACACCCTCCTCTTCATTGAGTTTCTATTGGAATTGCACCAATAGGTAAATACCCTCATATATAGTTAATATTCTATTTTCTCTTCATAAATGCATGCATCTAGGTACCATGGACCTGTAGGCCAAGTTTGGTAGGAAGTAGGTTTAATTTGGTGTCCGTATCGGACATGTATCCATGTTTGAAAAACTGTGTTTGTTGAAATGCCTCAAAGAAATGAATTTCAATATTTTGTAAAACTAATTACATATTCATGTAGCCCTAGACTTGTTGTTTACATCTACACTTGACTGAGCACGACACTGTGTCGATTTTGTATCGAAAATCGACACGGACACACTGTGACAGTGCACGCACAATGCCCTGCTACCCGACACGGATTCCTTTGTGTCCACGCCACGTGGACACGTGCCACTTGGCACAGAGGAGGGGGCAACCTCTGACAAGCCCCCCTCGAGTTTGAGACACTCTCGTGTCGTATCGAGGACACAAGGACACGTGCACTGGTCGTGCACTGACAGTGCACACGCGCACAGAGCCAACTTTGCGCGCGTCGTGTCGCACGGACACGACACTTGGACACCTCGTGTTTGCACGAGTGAGTAGCCCAATATGTGGGCTACACATGGACATGACCACGAGGTCCCACGTGTCTCGTGTCGTGTCCACGAGATACGAGAACCTGTGCACGACGCGGCGCAGAACGGCGTGTATCAGTCGAGTTTTCTCGACTGATACGGTGTTCGTACCGTGTCCTGAGGACACATGGACACTGTACAGGCTACCCTACCCCTAGACTAATCCTAGGCGAACCTAGGGACACAATCATGAGACACGAGGACACGTGTGTCGTGTCCTAGAGCTAGGTGCACGCGTGCACGACGCAGTGACAGTTCACTGTGTCAGTGTTTACCCATTTCGGGTTTGGGAGTGGTTGACACTTCGAATCGTGTCATGGTGTTGTGTCAGGCACTTAGGACACTAGAGGACACCTAGGGCTAGTGTTACCAACCTTGGGTTTCGAGCCTTAGCTCGGTTTGGGTCGGGTATTGGGTTTACCTACTTTCCTATGAATAGTATTTCCTGGGTTCTTAAATTTGGTATTTTTCTGAGTTTCAAAATGAATTTCTAACTAGATTTGTGTAATATATATGCGTATTTCTGTGTGTATTTATATTGTATATATATTTATATGTGTA
Source organism: Iris pallida (assembly GCA_029216955.1). Taxonomy (NCBI): domain Eukaryota; kingdom Viridiplantae; phylum Streptophyta; class Magnoliopsida; order Asparagales; family Iridaceae; genus Iris; species Iris pallida. Next base: position 7,111 of record JANAVB010030755.1, on the reverse strand, counting down.
TATGTGTGTTTAGGTGTGTGTCTTAGGGTATATACATGGGTATATATGTGTGTATATATACATAGGTATATATATATGTATTTGTGTGTGCGTGTGCGTTTGATTTCTGGGTTCCAGAAATCTGGAAACACCCCCCCTGTTCCTGATCACAGTCCACACACACACACACTATTCTCTCTCTCACTTCTCTCTCTCTATATATATATTTATTGTAGATATATACATATGTATATTGTATGTATAGATATATATATTTTATTATATATATTGTAGCTATGTATGTATACACTATATGATGTATGAATATTACATAGGCTATAGGCCTATGTAGTGATATATATATGTTATGTATATATATATGTATAGTTGACAAATTGTAGATATATATAGATATTAGATATATATATATGGTATACATATAGTATCTAGGTTATGGTCTAGATACACTAGCCTATGGCCGAATTAGGGGTTGACCCTAATTTGTCTAAGTGACCCCTTGACCTAGGTACCTTAATGACCTTTGTTTGACTAGTGTTGACCAAAGTCAACCTTAGGTCAAACTTGACCTAATTAACCAAGAATTGACTAGGATTAACCTAAAGTGACTAGTTAAGCTAAGTTGACTAAACCTTAACTAGTTTGACATTGGTTGACCTAACTTTGACTAGTTTGACCTAATTTGACTTTTAAGGTCGACCAGAGTTGACCAAGAGTTGACTGTTGACCAGATTGACCTAGAATCATGTAGTATGCATTGTATACTCTATTTTTACCATTGTGGATATGTTGTGACCTATTTTACTCTAAATAGGACTCTGTGACACCAGTTCGGACATCTATTCATATCAGTCATATAGGATGACAGGCGAGTATATTCTCTGATCATTTCATACTTGTTAGGATTTATATTCTTGCTCTAGATTACCTTACATGATGCTGTCACGTTATTATCACGGATTGGTACTATATGGATCTTGTCATGCGATGTTATCCCCCTCGGGGTGCATCAAATACAGTTGTCATGTACTTTTTATGAACATCTTGTATTTCATGTACACCTCTATTCATATATACTCTTGTGCAATCTTGTACTCTCATGATCACGTGAGCAAACATGATAAAAACCTCTTGTGCAAGGTAACGTAACTTGACTGGATCCTTGTGTATTGATTAGGGAGGGTGAGTAGAAAATGGTTATGTGATCAAAATCCCATCTTGTGAAATCTTGTGAAATCATGTATCTGTCCATAGTACACTCACGTATGATGGAGTTACCCTTGCATTGTCCTAACCCGTTTATATAACCATCTCATGCTCTAAATCACTGGTTACCTACAGTTCTTACTTATCATATATATAGATATTTCCAGTTATCAAATCTCTCTCATTTTTATATATATTCTTTACAATCCATGTATCTTAATCTTTGCATACTTTACATTTTCCAACATGATATGAACTGCGTGAGATGTATTGTGCTTGTTCCTGTCCTGACTGGACCTGTTGAAAATATTACAGATGATGATGGTGACTGTCCTACCTTCTATGGGACACATGAGGGTGACTTTCAGGAGGCTGAGGAGCATCTAGCTCAGTAGAGGGTGCCTAGTCTGGTCTAGTGTTTATAGGTTTCATTTTGTATCGGATTGTTCCGATTGTTAGTTGTGACTTAGTTATATTTCAGGTCTTGTACTTATTTGTGTTGGGCATCTACTTTGTGTGGTGTGATAACTCTATTTATATTCAGTTTCTTCCTTTCATCTGATTCTATCTCATGTTCTATCTTTCCTAGACTTGTGTTTGAGATATAGAGTTGAGATGTTATGTTATACCTCCGTGCGGAGATGACAGGTTTATATATCTTATTGTTAGATATTAGATGTTATAGTTGACCTATATAACGTTCTACCGTCGACACTGTGGCGTAGGCTGGACGTACCCACGTTCTCGTGCCCCTAATCAGGGTACAGGTCGTGACACGTTTTTGTGGTGGCCCATGCAGGTCTGTGTCGTAATTAGTGCGATCTTATAATGGTGCTCGACTTAGAGTACTAATTACGAGCCTGCAATTAGGACGTAGGACCTAGGACATGATAGGAGTTTCTCAATCACACCTAGGAAATTTTCGATCTTTTGATTATCATGATTACTTCCCTTGTATTAAATTAACTGTCCTTCCTTGATAAATCTACTCATGTGCCATATTGATCTCTTTGTTTCAATTCGTCTCCAGGATGACGAAGACGTACCCGCAGGCCACTGGATCGAGTAGCTTGCCTGATAGATCTGACCAGGCTGAGGAGGAGGTTCACGAGACTGCCTCCAGTGATTCCACTATCACGGAGACCCCGACAGTTGCACAGGGAGGTCTACTACCTCTACCCCAGAGGGTTTCGGTCGTCGTTCGGGAGATGCTACCGCCACCACCTCCGATACTGACGGATACACATCATATATTTCTTCTCCTTCAGCAGATGATGGAGACTCAGCGGGCCCAGGCAGAGGCATCGCAGCGCCAGTCGGAGGCGTCACACCGTCAGGTTGAGATGCTGAGGCAGAGCATGGAGAACTCGCATCAGCTTGCACTGGCAGCAGTGGAGAGAGTGGCACCGGATACGGTGCAGGGCCCTACTGGCCAGCAGCCGTACCAGCAGCAGTCCAGGTCGGGGATAGTACTAGACTTTAGGAAGATGAGCTCCAGGGACTTCACGGGCACGGAGGGCATCCTCTATGCAGACGACTGGCTAGAGGATGTGCAGCGGAGCATGGAGCTGGCAGAGCTTCCTAGAGCACTTTGGGTTTCGGCCGCAACCAGCCGATTCTTCGACATTACGCTGACATGGTACCGTACGGATCCTCATGTGTCGGTAAGAGGGCTGACATGGGAGAAATTCTGGAGGCTCTTCAAGGAGAAGTTCTTCCCGGACGTGGCTCTTACAGCATTGGAGGGCCAGTTCGTGGGTCTAGTGCAGGGGAACTCGTCGGTGGATGAGTATACAATAGAGTTCTTCCGCCTTAGCAGGTTCGCTCCCAAAATGATCCAGGATGAGGAGCAGAAGGCTCGTAAGTTCCGTAGGGGACTTACTCATGCAGTGCGCACCCGCACCTCGGGACGCCGTGACACGACGTTCGATCAGATATTGATGGACGCACAGATTGCATAGGAGGACTTCGGCCTCAAGCCGAAGAGGGGCAGTGATACCTTAGGGGCTAGTTCTAGTGTAGGGCCAGCCAAGCGCCCTCACATACAGCAGAGGCCAGTTCAGCAGCCGTTTCAGGGCCAGGGACATATACTTCACCAGCAGGCACCCAGGCAGCAACAGCACCCTATATATAACTTCTGTAAGAAGTAAGGTCACGGATGGGACGACTGTAGGAAGAGGCAGAGCCTGTGTTTGCTTTGTGGTTCAGCAGAGCATCAGTTGAGGGAGTGCCCCAAGAACTTGGCACGATTGGCTCAGGCAGCAGCAGGAGCTAGGGCTCCGACAGGGCAGCAGACGGGACCACCGTTGCAGACTCAGCAGCAGAGGTTTGTCCAGCATTAGTAGCAGGCCAAGGAAGGCCAGCCGGGACGAGCTTTCGCCATGGCAGTCGATGATGTACAGGCAGAGGGAGAGCTGATTGCAGGTTCCAACCTTTTCGATTCTATTTCCGCATTTGCCTCCTTATAACTGTCTTGGAATTTCGATTCTATCTGTTCCTTGTAGTTGATAAATTTTGTTCGGATATTTCATTGTGAATTATTTTCTTCTGAGATAAGTCGTATGGGCTAGGTCGTCTCGATCATAGGATCTAGAGTCTTCTATAGTCATGTTAGCTGGCATAGTGAGGACATATAATCGGATTTTGGACGTATTTCTCGGATGTGAGAATTTAAGGTTTTCGCGGCCAGGCATGCGGCAATGCAAAAATTTTAAATACCATGATTCTAGAGGTATGTACCTTAGTCGAGGACTTTGTGAATATCGTAGCCTTGCTCACTAGCATGACGAAGATTCCGAGTATCATGATTTGGACAGACGCATATGATTATCGGACTGTGTGTTTGAGACTGTGATTGTTGGGGTGTTTGACCTAGAAGGAGTATGACCATTCTAATTTCGAGGACGAAATTTTCTAGGAAGGGTAGACTTGTAGCACCCAGTTTCTAAAATGAGGGTAATTTTGAAATTTTGTAATTATAATTATTTAATAATGATATTTAAACCATATTATGATTTTTGGTGATTTTTAGTTTTTTTTAAAACTATTTAAAACTACGACTTGTGATTTTGATGTTTTGCTAGTGCAACCTTAGAGATTACTTAACCTAGAGACTAACCATGATCATATGAGCCTAATCATAGGTTTAGAACATCAAGTTATGGCTTTTTAGCCTAAGGGGAATTTTGGTAATTTACTAGGAATTATTGGAATTATTGGATTTATGTAATTTATTATTATTTAATTAGTTGATTAGTGTCATGTTAGCTCCTAACCTAGTTTAGCACTAATCTAGAGGTTAGCCACTAACCTAGAGACTAGAGGATGGATATTGCATATTAGTTAAGGTAGAAAAATATCTAAGATATTTACATATTAGATATTTTCCTTAAAACCCTCAAAATATCATAGTTTTACCTAGAAGTCCTTGCCTTCACCATGAAGGAAGGCAAGAGGACACCCCTCCCCACACCCCATGACCAGCCAAGGGCACCCCCCTATCCTATATAGTCACTACCCATCTCATTTACATGCCCTTTACATTTCATTAAACCTTGAAAAACCTACCACCTTCAAACCACCATAACTTGATCAGTTTTGATCCAAATCACCTCTAGTCTTTTGCATTGAGACCCTACAACATTGAGGGTGCTAAGGGAGGCTAGCAATCAAGATTCCACAAGGCTAGGACATCACCAAGTGGAAGGACAAACACCCCCCTCTTTATTGAGTTTCCATTAGAATTGCACCAATAGGTAAATGCCCTCATATATAGTTAATATTCTGTTTTCTCTTCATAAATGCATGCATCTAGGTACCATGGACCTGTAGGCCAAGTTTGGTAGGAAGTAGGTTTGATTTGGTGTCAGTATCGGACACGTATCCATGTTTGAAAAACTGTATTTGTTGAAATACCTCAAAGAAATGAATTTTAATATTTTGTAAAACTAATTACATATTCATGTAGCCCTAGACTTGTTGTTTACATCTACACTTGACTGAGCAGGACACTGTGTCAATTTCGTGTAGAAAATTGACACGGACACACTATGACAGTGCACGCACAATACCCTGCTACCCGACACGGATTCCTTCGTGTCCACGCCACGTGGACACGTGCCACTTGGCACAGAGGAGGGGCAACCTCTGACAAGCCCCCCTCGAGTTTGAGACACTCTCGTGTCGTATCAAGGACACGAGGACATGTGGACTGGTCGTGCACTGACAGTGCACACGCGCACGGGGCCAACTTCGCGCGCGTCGTGTCGCACGAACATGACACTTGGACACCTCGTGTTTGCACGAGTGTGTAGCCCAACATGTGGGCTACACGTGGACATGACCACGAGGTCCCACGTGTCTCGTGTCGTGTCCACAAAACACGAGAACCTGTGTACGACGCGGCGCAGAACGGCGTGTATCAGTCGAGTTTTCTCGACTGATACGGTGTTCGTACCGTGTCCTGAGGATACGTGGACTCTGTGCAGGCTATCCTACCCCTAGACTAACCCTAGGCGAACCTAGGGACACAATCACGAGACACGAAGACACGTGTGTCATGTCCTAGAGCTAGGTGCACGCGTGCACGACGCGGTGACAGTTCACTGTGTCAGTGTTTACCCGTTTCGGGTTTGGGAGTGGTTGACACTTCGAATCGTGTCATGGTGTCGTGTCAGGCACTTAGGACACTAGAGGACACCTAGGGCTAGTGTTACCAATCTTGGGTTTCGAGCCTTAGCTCGGTTTGCGTCGGGTATTGGGTTTACCTACTTTCCTATGAATAGTATTTCCTGGGTTCTTAAATTTGGTATTTTTCTGAGTTTCAAAATGAATTTCTAACTAGATTTGTGTAATATATATGCGTATTTCTGTATGTATTTATATTGTATATATATGTATATGTGTATATGTGTATATGTGTGTTTAGGTGTGTGTCTTAGGGTATATACATGGGTATATATGTGTGTATATATACATAGGTATATATATACATAGGTATATATATATTTCTGTATGTATACATAGGTATATATATATATATATATATATATATATATATATATATATATATATATATATATATATATATATATATATATACCTAAAAAATATATATAAAAATATATATATATATATATATATATATATATATATGTATTTGTGTGTGCGTGTGCGTTTGATTTCTGGGTTCCAGAAATCTGGAAACACCCCCCCGTTCCTGATCACAGTCCACACACACACACTATTCTCTCTCTCACTTCTCTCTCTCTCTATATATATATATATATATATATATGTATTGTAGATATATACATATGTATATTGTACGTATAGATATATATATATTTTATTATATATATTGTAGCTATGTATGGATACACTATATGATGTATGAATATTACATAGGCTATAGGCCTATGTAGTGATATATATATGTTATGTATATATATATGTATAGTTGACAAATTGTAGATATATATAGATATTAGATATATATATATGGTATACATATAGTATCTAGGTTATGGTCTAGATACACTAGCCTATGGCCGAATTAGGAGTTGACCCTAATTTTTCTAAGTGACCCCTTGACCTAGGTACCTTATTGACCTTTGTTTGACTAGTGTTGACCAAAGTCAACCTTTAGGTCAAACTTGACCTAATTAACCTAGAATTGACTAGGATTAACCTAAAGTGACTAGTTAAGCTAAGTTGACTAAACCTTAACTAGTTTGACATTGGTTGACCTAACTTTGACTAGTTTGACCTAGTTTGACTTTTAAGGTCGACCAGAGTTGACCAAGAGTTGACTGTTGACCAGATTGACCTAGAATCATGTAGTATGCATTGTATACTCTATTTTTACCATTGTGGATATGTTGTGACCTGTTTTACTCTGAATAGGACT
>JANAVB010030754.1:0-62980 GCA_029216955.1 Iris pallida | reverse complement strand
AATGTTACGGTGGAAGTCACCGATACTTGTATCAGAATCCCAAGAAGAGGAACTAGAAGAATCAGATCTTTTATCTTCGTCAGATTCGGGATCTTCATGGATGATATTGATGAAGGAAGTAGGAGCAATATAACCCAATCCGCATTTTGTCCTTCCATATTTTAGAGAAGGAATCCGAACAGGCATTCTTCTTCCTTTCCATTACTGAGGCCAGTTCTGAAGTCATAGCCCATATTTTTGATAATATCTTTAGATTGCTGGCTGTAACGACGCAACTGTAATCTTCCAGAATCATCATTTCTATCATCATCTTCAAGGTTGATAGGGTTTTTTGGTCCTTTGTAGAAGAATATTGGAATGTCTCCTGGTTTTCTGCTAGGTACTAGAAAGCATGAATTTGTACTGATTCTAAGGATACTTCTGTATGAAAAGTCTGTACAACTCCTATGGTTATTGTTTTCAAGTCATCTAACAAATGCAAATAACTATGAACATGATTACAAACATCAATATACTGCAAAGACGGAGATTTTCATTAAATTCAAAAGTAGTAGTATTTACATTAGAAGGAGGTTGAACCTTAGAAATCTTAGCCAAATCAATGACTAAAGGGGAGAAGAAGAACGAGAAGGAGTTTTGTTTCGATTAAGATCGATCACAAATGGCTCAGAAGAGGTGAGCTCCCTTGAAGCTTGGGATGGAAAAGTAGTTCGCCCACCAACAGGGATTACCAGAGTGTCCTGTTTTATAGGTGAAGATGCAGGAAATGTAGTACGCCCACTGACAGGAATGATCAGTGTATCTTGGGTAGATGATTGAGGTAATGGAGGATACGTCGCTCACTGGAATAATGAAGGGGCCTTCTCCAGAGGGTTTAGGAGACTGTTGCTGAGTAGTTCGACCTTTAACAGGAATTATCAAGGTCTCACTTTGCGGATCTTCTTTTTCCATAGCTTGTACTATTTTTGTATACTCCTCTTTGTACATCCGGGAATCACTGAAATAAGCTTCAACCCCACGGAAAGGATTTATATCAGCAACTTCCTTTTTTACCTTTCCATCGCTGTCAATGTATTTGAAGCACTGATGAAGAGTAGAAGGCACCACATTATTTTCATGAAGGAAGGGTCTTCCCAGGAGAAGATTATAAGATCCCACGATCTCGATCACATAGAAAGTGACTTTGGATCTGAAATCGCCTATTTGAAGTTTCAGATGAATCTTTCCCAACGGCTCGCTTCGGCTTTGATTGAATCCCAATAGTAGTAACCGTCTTGGAAAGTTTGTGAAGAGGGATTTAATTCATCCAGCAGACTCTTTGGCATTATGCTTAAAGCAGACCCTGGATCAATAAGAATACGATCTATCTTCATCGTATCGATATAACCGGTGTAGTAGAGAGGCCGATCATGTCGATTATCCTCCAATAACATGTCATCTTGTGTAAAGGTGATATTCGGGATGATCTCCAATACACTATTGCAATGTAAGCAAGTAACAGGTTCTTCATCTGGCTTCTTTAATTGTGCAAGACAAGAGTCAGCTGAAGAAGTGCCTCACTTAATGTCTCCGAGTCTCTTTAGAAAGACGTAGAAGTTCAAAGAGGGACATTCTAGCTGGAGTATTAGCGAGTTGAGCTAAAATGTCAAAGTTATAAGGCTTCTGAAGTCCAAGGGAGGGGACTTCCTGATTGGTTTATCGAAGCGAGCTTGTTGTTTGCCTTTCTCAAGTGCTGTGGGCTCGGAAGGAATAGGTACAACCGGTGTAGTTGAAGGAACAGGTGCAGATGATTCTTCCTCACGAGGAACATCAGGAGTATCTTTGTCAGCTGGAGAGATATCAGGAGTATCTTCAGGACTCTTGGAATAATCCTTTAGATAATGTTTCCCTGTTCTAGTAGCACCAGCAAGTGCTTCTACTTTATCTTTTGGTTCTGTGTCGGAAGTAGATCCGAAAGAAGTCATATGACATGACTTAGTTTTTTCGGCCTTCTTAGATTTTAGGGAAGTAGTCTTTTGAAGGGGAGGAGATTCAAAATCTGCCACTAGATCGGGATGAATCCATATGATTTCTCCTGTTTCAATAGTGATCGGTACTAATCCTTCAGACTGTGGAGGGGAATATTCACGATTTCAAGAGTTGCCTTGGGAATAGGAACGATCCCGCTTTCAAGGAGTTGAGGAGGAAAATCTCCGAATTGCATAGAGACAACGTTGGAGGTGACGGTCTTTTCTTTCGGAGTGAGAGTGACAGCTCCAGATTTGATCATTTCCTGGATTTTTCCTTTCAGTACAAAACATGTACGAGCTGTGTGACCCAACATTCTATGGTACGGACAGTATTTAGGATGATCTGTCTTACCAGCTTCATCGGGTTTCTTGATGTCAGGTAATTGTATTTTATTACCTTTAAGTAGACATTCAAAGATACCAAGGACGTCATCGTCGTCAAAAGATATTCTTCTTTGGGGCGAGGTGCTCTTGGTTGTTGATTTGTTGGAGCTGGGGTAGCTTGGGCAGATATTACCTCTTGATTTTTGCTCTGGAGATTGACTTCGAGAGTCTTTTCCTTTACGATTGTTAGGTCGCGTACTATTGCTAGTATTTTGACTGATTCATTGGGAGTCATGTGTACCCCCAGACCTTTGAAAGTCTCGGCACTGATTTCGGCAGCTTTGGCACTGACGATGAAGGAAGGCCAATCTTGGAATTGAGTGGATCCTGTCCACATGCTGATGATTGGTAAGAGATTCGACTTGCAAGTGTCGATAGTGACGGCATCGGGAGTTCCAAGAGGCATTTAAAGCTTCTCTTCTAAATCTTTCAATGAAGCTTTCAGTGCTTTCATTATTTTTCTGTTTGATTCTTATAAGAGCAGACATAGTCATGTCATTGAGCCCTTCATAGAACCGTTCAAAACATTTGTTTGAAGCCGGCAAATGAGGTAATACACCCATCAGGGAGACTTCTATACCATTCATAAGCCGTTCCCTTGAGACATCCGACAAACACCCGAGTAAGGAGGGCGTCGCTCGGTTGCAACTGATCAGTCATCACTTCAAAGTGATTGATGAACTGACTTGGGGAGGTGGTCCATCAAAGAATGAGATAGTAGGAGGCTTGTATTTAGGAGGATATGATACTTGCTTCCATTCTATTGGATAAGGTTGCTTGATACCTAACCTTTGTAAACCGTCTTTCTGTTTGAATGCCTCAAATTGGGTTCGGAGATTCCTCAATTCTTCAGTAACGACTCCGGAAGATTGTGGAGTTGTAGCTTGTAGAGAATAGTTAGGAGGAGGGACAGCATTATAAGCGCTACCCCCAGCTCCCGAATGGCTAGGAATTGGTTGAGCTTGCCCAGGGATATGGGATTGTACTGCTGGAGGAACATGCACTGGATCTACACCAGTGTCAATTGGTATGGCGTCAGGTACAGTCGTTGATTTTGCAGCTGGGTTGCCATAAGTTCATACATTGACTTCATAGTATCAGCCATAGATTTCATTTGTTGTTCCAAAGAAGCAATTCTTTGGTCTTGGGGAGTCATCGAAGAAGAAGGTTCATTGTTTAATTCAGTATTCCCATCCACCATATAAGTTGTGACTATACGAGGGATTGTTGATGATACTGTTTGTTCTGAATCATTGCTTTGTGTATCAAAATCAGTTGTAGGAGAACTACCCCCAGTAGAAAGAGGTGGGAAGTTGGATTCTCCAAGGAATTCAGAATAGTCTTCAGAAATCGAAGTTCTTTGATTAGAAGCCAGGACTCTTGATCTGGTGCCTCTATATACCCCATCTTGACTATCAGTTCTCCCCAGTATCCCGAGAGGTCATGTTGATAGAGGCGAAAAGAGGTTCATCTTCATCAGACATAGGTTCACACTGGATCCGATTAAAGACAGACTGTCGTTTAGTTTGACATCTGCATTGAATTATGACCCTAGGTTGGAAGTCACATCATGATCAGTATGGTCATGATCCTTGACAGAGAATTATTCCTCTTTTGTTGAAGATGTTCTCGCAAATCTGTATGTGAAGATTGAGGTATATTTGAGAACAATCTTTGTTTATTAGGAACGTATTTCTTGTCCTTGGATTTTGCGGCTCTTGATTATACAAAGAGTGATTAATCTGAGCAACATAATTTTTGGCATATTCTGCATCCGGATCTCTTACTTTCATTCCCGATTGGTATGGTTTCTTAACACCAGAAGTTTCCCAAACGGGATTGATTAAGTTTCGTTCTTAGATCTGTTGGAGGAAAACATTGGTCTTTGATACTTGAAGTTTTCCTTCCATTGATCTGGATATTTGCAGAGAAGGAAGAGTTGAACCATCCCCTTGATTAGGAGTTGGTAACAAACCATTTTGTAGAGACAAATTCTGTGCCCAATTTGAAGAAGTCGTAGAAGAAGACATTAAGAAATGTTTCTTTTTAGACTTGTTCAAGTTTTGAGACATAGAATGTCCAGAAGGAAGAGTAGTCAAAAGACTATTTCCTTTTCTTTGACTAACAAAATTGTCAGCCAAAGCTGTTCCTGAAGTAAACACTACAGGAGCAGAAGAAACAACTAAAGAGTTGTTCCTATTCGAAGGGACTTTGTGAGCCATTTGTGGAGGAGCCATAGCAAGACTACCCCCAGTTCTAGCAGAACTTGGCAAGGAGGAAGAAATAGCTAAAGAGCTATTCTTCTTAGAATATGCTGGTGACAATTTGGCTAAGGAGCCAGTGCTGTCAGCATATGAAGTCTTGGCTAAAAAGCCAGATTTCGGTACGCATGCTGAGTCAGGGAGAGCTGACTTGGTGGATGATGCGTGCGGAATACACGCTGAGACAGGCTTGGTTAAAGAACCAGTGTTAGCGTGATTTTTGGGTTTGGAAATGCACGCTAGAACAGGTTTGGCTAAAGAGCCAGTGCTGTCAGCGTGACTTTTGGACTGTGTGACTACGGAAACAGATTTGGCTAAAGAGCCATCACTGTTAGCGTATCTTTTGGATGCTGTCGTCTTCGAGCACACAGGAGTATGCGTGCCTGCAGTGGAGTTCTTGCCAGTGTTAGTAATGGACACTGTGGCAGAAACTTCACCATCTTTGGTTGCCAACAGATTCTTAGGGACGTAGACAGATCGTCCCTTTGATTTGGCGGTGGTGATAGAGGCTGAAGTGTGTTTGCCACCCTTAGCCTGCTGCATTTCTTCATAGGCGAGTTGATTGAACTGAATCGATATCACCTTCTTCGTCGATCCGACCGACGAAGCGTCGCATTGAGTTGTGGCCATCTCAGAAGAGGAGATGGGTTTCCCCAGCAGAGTCGCCAATTTGTTTTCCATAAATAAATTCACTTTATTTATTTTGATTCTGGGAAAATACAACTGTAGGAATCCGATCTAGAAGACGATCGCTTTATCCCTTGGACGATGCGAAGAAGAAAAGCTCTCAAGAATTCGACAGCAATTTAGATATTCTGTATATCTGTACAATGAATGAGAAAAGAACTCTATTTATAGAGTCAAAAATAACTAAAAAGATAACTGTCTTCATAACCTATGCATAGTTGATAATCACGCAGGACTCAATCGTACGCAAGGTTGATGAGCAGTTACTGGACGTGGCCCATAACTGTTGGACACATGGCAATCATGCATGAGTCGTGTGCAAGTTACTGGGGCACGCATACGAGAGATCCGTGGCATGTCTGCCACATACTCCAATTTGATAATTTGAGATGATAATCCTAACTGGTTGAGGATGAAATCCCTGTTGAGATGAAAAATCCACGCTGACTTACAGCAGAAATACTTAGGCTCAAAATATACGCAAACTTGAGGCAGAGGGCTCAGAATACACGCAAACTTGAGGCAGAAGGCTCAGAATACACGCAAACTTGAGGCAGGAAACTGAAGTTCAAAATGCACGCAGACTTGAGTCAGAAGGCCAGCTGTCTTGATTCGACGTGCCTCGACTGACACAAAATCTCTGACATTGATTGCTTTGTCAGTCACATTAAATGATGATAAGCCCTTTTTGGTACGCCAACTTGATGAAGACCGAATCTTGTTGAAGAAGATTTCAAAAATCACGCAATAGTCGGCTGAGATCTCTTGAATCCCGTGCATACGTGGCATACGAGGAGACGTTTATTGACTGTCGTGCTGTCATCATAATTACAATCTGACAAATGTGAGCTGTCTTTTGCGTACTTTTGAGGAAATGATTTGATAGAACTCAGCGTGTCTTTTAGTCATTTTCTTGATAGGCTGTATTAACTCAGCGTGACTATATTTTTGAGGCCTACACCCCCCTGCCCCTCCCCCCCATACACACACCCCCCTAACCCGAACCCTAACCCTCCCCTCCCTCCCAGCCCCCCCTCCTCACCCCCACCGCCGCACCCCCCCTGCCCCACCCCCCCAGCCACTCCCCAACCATTCCTCGCCCCCAACCACCTGCACCCCCTTGCCCCTCCCCCCGAGCCACCCGCACCCCCCAACCACCACAACCAAAAAGAGAGAGAGAGATAGAGGGGGGAGGAGTCACGTACCGGAGATGGAGGAGAGTCGCCGAGAGAGTGTGAGAGCGCCGGAGAGAGTGAGTAGTGAGAGCGCCGGAGGGAGAGAGTGAGAGTGAGAGCACCGGCGGGAGAGAGAGTGAGAGTAAATGGAAGAAAAAGAATCGGGGGAGGAAATTTAATTTAATTAGAATTTAGCAATGTTCATCATAACGTCGCTAAATTAGTCACTATTAGCGACGTCATAGCGACGTTTCGCAACGACTAGCTCATGTAACTAATATACGTCATTGTCACGTCGCTATTTCCGTCGCTAGTAGCGACTGTTGCGACGTTTCAATTAAACGTCGCTAATGTGCACAATTTAGCGACGTTATACGAACGTCGCTAAATTTACGTCGCTAATGAGGAAATTTTAGTAGTGATAGTTCAGTGGTTAGAGTGAGGCACATCCTCCCAAGCGGTTGCAGGTTCGAGCAAAGAAGCACATTTAATTTCATGTGGAGGAATAAATGTGAGTGCGGACCGGATGCGGTGAGATACAAGTGCTGTTGCGGACCTTTGGGCCGAGTCTATACAGTGAGTCACTTCGGGCCTTCATACTCCTGTCTCCATCCTGCAGCCAGTCGCATTTCGCCCGCTGTGCCCACTCGATTTGCTTAGCTGTCTCAGTTTGCTACTTCCTGGCAAAACGATTTGACTGCGTCGCAATACCGGATCCATATGTCATTTTGCATGATCTCCTGCATATCCCGCAATCGCCTCTCAGACTCCTCACTACTCCGCTTAGGTCCTTCTTGTACCATGCCTGAGCCCGGCTTTTGTTTGCTTCAACTTTGAAATCAACCTGTATTGCGGATTCCCTTCCACCCGGGCATTCAAACCCTCTTTCACCACTCTTCATACCAGGCAATTAAAGGCCATTTATTATTGAACCTAAGGACGGTTCTTTGTTTATCCTTCGTCAACAACCGGACGCACACCGGCGATGCTTGTTTCGTGCCGACAGACTCCGAGCACACGGTAGGAAACGTCTCAAAACCACTGCTATTGCCAAGCGCGATCCAACTAACATGCAACTCTATTATGAGAAGCCTTGTTATGCCAAGTTCAAAGATGTCCAGTCCTATGTATCATTTGAAGCCCAGATTGTAGGAGACATATTTGGAATTCCTGAAGTATAGGCTATGACACCTCCCTTTCTCCTATCTTCTCTGATCTCGAAAGGATTGCGTTGAAGTCGCCATGAGCACCAAAGACATTCCGTTCATTTGGTTGGTCGACGTACTCACTCGGACTATCTCATCCCTAATCCACACCTTCTCCGTGTGTCATTCTGACCATATAAAGCTCCCATTAAGATTTTTCAAACTGCCTTTATTAGAGAATAGCATGACAATTAATTTATCTGACATATGGACCAATTTCCCATCCCAGTTTCTGGAATCCCACCGAATCCAAATCCTCGCTGAATCACATAAGTGCAGATTGTTAATATGCTTCCAAGGAGCACGGGATCTCCTCTCAAGCAGTCTTGGAGATTTGATTTTCGTCTCCAATAGCGGGACTATACTGCACTTCTCTCTTCGAACACCATCCCCAATCTCTTCTATCTGTCCAACGAACACGCTCCTCTCACATTCTATGAGAAATCGCCATTAAAATGCTGGGGTTTCCCCTTGTACCCCCTCCGAGTTGCTAATTGGGGAGTTAGCCAACTCGAGCCGATCTCCTGCTCGATTACTATCCACATTTCGTATTTCCTCCGTCCCACGTTGATGAATTTCCGCCCACCGCGGTTTTTTCTGTGCATAGCAGTTGTCCTCCTGTGTGCATGTGTTGTGGCCGGGTTGCATCATCGCTCGTAGCGCCTGCATGTCTTTTACGGCTGTTCGACCCGCTATCTTGTGTTCTCGGCTACCCCCGCACCTGTGTTACCAACTATACGCTAGTAACTAATGCCTTTGTAAGCCCCTGATCCATATCAAATTCCTGTGTTCCCTCTGGTTGATCCACTTCCTCCTCCTCCTCCTCCTTGTTACCGCAGTCACTTCCCAAAATGACAGTCCTAGGTGGGTGCCCAAACAGTTGCAATGTCACATGTCGGTGGAATCCATTCATACTCGACCCGCTGTCTGAAGACTTCCCCAGATGGAAGATCATACTCCAGTTCACCGGCAGATCCCAGCCTGCGTTATCTCCACGAAGATACGCGCATACCCCAGTCTTCCTATACGTAGTAGCATCATCCGTTTATTGGAGTCCCTATCATGCTTGTTGTCATCATGGACAAACTCCAAATTCTATTTGGCAGCTCCGGAAATCGAATCCAAATCGGCACTGAGTGAAGTACTGTCTCTCTCATTGGTGATCCTGCAACCAATATTCATAATGATTAACCTTCCATCATCGAAGGTCCAGGGGCCCCTTGAATGACTCTTTCCATATCCTCCCCAACTGGAATCTGACGTAGTAGAACCCATTGTCACGTGCAAAAAAATTCCATATTGCCTTTAGGTCTCCACGTCTGTTGGCGTAAACACGAATCTGACCATAGAACGACCTATTTCCTAAGACGTATAGGACAATCGTATTTCTCCAGTACCCCCGTCGTCTCTTGTTCCTCTTCTGTGAACAAGGCCGAACGACATTGCCGATCCTCGTCAGAGCGACGTATCCATCTACACACCCTCATTGCTCAGGGAGGCTCGCACCAATCCGCCCATGATTTACTACGGACGTGTGCCATGTCAATCCGCTTGCCTTTTCCTCTGTCGTAGCTCGTCTTGTTTCAGTTATTCCTCCTTCCCGTTCTTTGGCTAGGGAGTTGCTTCCTTGCCTTTGTCTGTCTCCTATCTTCGTGGAGTCCTCTGTAGCTGGCGTTTCTTTCCTGGTCAAGGTCGAGATTCCTGGTTGCATCCGAACCCCTACCGTTCCCAATTTATTTCCGCACTATGTTGTTCCTGTTGTTGTTAATTGCTGGTTTCCTCCGCCCTCCCGTCGTCCATCTCCCGTCCTTCGATCCGCCAGGCAACACCGCCCGTATTCCAGTAACCGACCAATCCGTCTAGGGCTCCTCCTGGCTCCTCTCCTGCCGTCGCCCCTAGTTCGTCGCCATTTATATATGAAAAATGTAATTTTGTTGAATTAACCCCGTATACATCACATCCACTTTTATGGGCAATCTTACTTGCCCCATCGTATTTACATCGATCATGCTTTATATTATGTAATATCCTTATATTCGAGGTGGTTATGCCCTCAAATATTTTTTACTTCGCTCCTTTCATATGTGCCAAATCGTAGCAAATAGCCTGATTCGTGCTTAGCTGAACAATTCTGATCCCGTCTGTCTTGAGGCTTTTTTTTATCTCATCCATGATAGCTTCCAAATCTCGTGCTCCCCCTTTATCCAAATTCAGCTTTCTCTTCTTGTGTTTGCCAAATATGTCAAACCATCGAATAATCGAAGAATATATGCCTCATCGACTTGCTGCTTTGTCTACGTAAATAACCCTGCCCTCCCGTATGAACTCCGAACCTTGCAAGCCAGTCCAATGTAAAAAGTCTGTCCAAAATCATCTATACCTGCATAGCTGCTCTTCTTTGCTACCCCTTCCATATCCTCTCTCCCAGAAGTGCCACGCAGCGGCGGCCAATCGGACTCGAGCCATGGAGACCATTTTGTTAGATTATTTGTAACTAATGTAATATGGCCCATAAAGCCCACTCGCGTAGACACTATATATATTGTAAATTGTCCCATCAATGAGAACAAGGATTATTATTCCCTACATGGTATCAGAGCCTCCAGAAAAATCCTACCCGTCCAGAAAATCTAGCCGTACGCGCCCGCCCCCGCCGCTCGACATCTGGTGCCGACGACCCCCCTGCCTGATCGATCGCGCCCGCACCGGATCGAAACCCCCCCCCCCCCCCCCCCCCCCCCCCCCCCCGCGCTTGACCGATCCGGCGCCGCGACCGCTGACCGATCCGGCGCCGACGCGCGCGTCTGCCGATCCGGCGCCGACCGTGCCCGCGTCTGACCGATCCGGCGCCGACCGCCGAACCCCAAACCCGCGCCTGACCGATCCGACGCCGACCGCCCCGCGTCTAACCGATCCGGCGACGCCCGCTCTCGCGCCTGACCGTGGCAGAACCCGCCACGCCCCTACGCGCCAGATCCGGCGTCCCTGATCGCGGCCGATTCGCCGCCGACCCCGTCCATCAGCAACCGATTCGTCGGAGTTGTACAAGTTTTTTGAACACCCGACATCAGCAACCGATCCCGCCCCTGATCGCGGCCGATTCGCCGCCGACCCCGTCCATCAGCAACCGATTCGTCGGAGTTGTACAAATTTTTTTGTACACCCGACATCCGCAACCGATCCGCAACCGATCCTTCATCCGCGGCCGATTCGTCGGAGTTGTACAAAATTTTTTGTACACCCGACATCCGCGATGGCAGATGATGCTGCGTCCAGCTACTCCGTCGCGACTGGCGGCGGTGGTGCACACAACCCAAATTATCTTAATCCGAAGGTTCCATATTTTCTGAGTTCCGCTGATCAACCAGGAAATATCATTACTCCTATTATTTTCCGTGGACCGAACTATGCTGAGTGGTCTCGGTCGATACGTCTCTCCCTGATCTCTAGGCGAAAGATCACTTTTCTGGAAAGTACTGAAGTCAAACTGTTAATGATGCTAAAAAATTGCTTGATTGGAGATGCGTGCAACGCTATTGGTTTAATGGGTTCTCAATACCATTGATCCGTCTCTGAAGAAATCTTTGCCATACTTTGAGGAGGTTTATCCATTGTAGAACTTATTGGTGAAAAGATTTGTTGTTAGTAATGGCACTCGAAAGCAACAAATTAAGGTGGCTTTGGCTGAGTGTAAACAAACAGCTTTGATGTCTGTGGAAACCTACTTTAGAAATTTGCAGTCTTTGTGGGATGAACAAGTTGTTTATTTTTCATTGCCTTCTTGTACCTGTGGTGAACTTGCTGTAAAGCTGCAGGCTATGATGGATGAAGACCACTTTCAGGACTTTATGTATGGGTTGAATGCTGAGTTGTATGGTCATACCCGATCTAATCTTCTAGCTCAGGATCCTCAGCCAAGATTAGATCGGACATACCAGGCAGTCCGTGAGGAGGAGGATATACGAAAATCTCAGGTCCAATCCGTTGTGGAGGAGGTGTTGGCGCTGACTATCAAGACTTCACCTCGTCTTTCTACTACTTCTAATAGTAGAACCTCAGATTCCAGGGACAAATCAGGTATGATCTGTACTCATTGCAAGAAAACAGGTCATGATGTTGCAACTTGTTTTGCCAAGATTGGCTATCCAGAGTGGTGGGAGACTCGTCCTCGGCGTGAGGGCGGACGTGGTGCTGGCGGGTAGCAGAGGCCCGGCATCACAGCAGAGACGTGATGGAGGACGCGGTACTGGTGGCGCAGGGGTTGTTCATCATGTCACCGCTGCTGGTCATGGTGTCCCTGCTGGTCTTGCTGGAAGTTCGACGGATATGATGCATGGAGGGTATCCTTCACCACTCTCAGGTGAACAATGGCAGAAACTGATGAGCTTGTTGGGTAACGACAATCCTTCCAAACCTGGTTCTTCAAACTCTGATCGTCTGATGGGTAAGAATTCTTCTGTCACTTGGATATTCGATACTGGGCTACTCTTCATGCGACAGGCTCTCGTGACTGTTTAGTTGATTGCTTTGAGGGCCCTGTCTGTCCTGTGATTTTGCCTGATGGGAGCACTATTGAGGCTGTTCTGAGAGGCAAAGTATTTTTGACTGCTTCATTGGTGTTGACGGATATTTTTTATGTTCCGACATTGACTTACAATTTAATCTCTGTCTCACAATTGATTGGTGCCAAAAATTATGATATGTTATTTACTCATGATTTGTGTTTTGTTCAGGACCGAAGTACGAGGATGGTGATTGGAGCAGGTGAACAAAGGGGTGGACTTTACTTCTTAGGGAGGTTCCAGCTTCTTTGGCTTCGGTGATCCTGGCATGCAAAGTGGGTGATTCCGAGGTTTGGCATAGTAGACTAGGGCATCCTTCAGATAAAGTAATACAGACTTTACCTTTCTCTCTAGTAGTAGTGTATTTTCTCATAAGGCTTGTGATATTTGTCATCAAGCTAAACAGACTCATGATGCCTTTCCTGATAGTAGTAGTCGTGCTTTGAGATGATTTGAACTTATACACTGTACCTGTGGGGACCGTATCGTGTTCCGTCATCTAATAGGGCACGATATTTTTTGACTTTGGTGGATAATTTTTTTAGAGCTGTTTGGGTTATTTTATTGACGGATAAGTGTGCTGTTTATTCTATGTTTCATAAATTCATTGCTATGGTGAAGCGTCAGTTTGGGGCTGATATACGTCGTGTGCAGAGTGACAATGGCACTAAATTTAATTGTTTACGAGATTATTTTTCATCTCAAGGTATATTGTTCCAAACATCATGTGTTGGGACACCTCAACAGAATGGAAGGGTGTGTCACGACCCGCATCCTTATGAGGGACACGAGCACGTGGGTACGTCCAGCTTACGTCGCAGTATCGGCAGTAGAACGCTGTATATAACGTCTGTAAATACTACGACTAACAGTATAAGGGTACCTGTACAGTATATACACTCCGAGTGGAGGTGACATAACAATACAGTCTCAATCACAGAATAAAACTAAGGTAGATAGCACAGAAGGATAATATATGATAGATGAAAAGGAATAAGTCCAGAGTCCAACACAAGCCCAGATATATACAACATCACAGGGTCTCAAAATATAACATAGAAAGCTACAGTCTGATAATACTAGCTGGATCGCAGTCCAGTCAAACCTAGCTAATCTATACTACTCTGAGAGTACAAAGTCTAGTGGCTCTACTATAAGGCCACGGTCCTGGACTACTCCATCTAGCTCGAGCCCACAATAGGTCGAGCAGTCCGACTCAGAATCATCTGTAATATATCATAACGGTATCCTGTCAGAAAAATGAGCAAGTACAAGCACTAACAGCAGTTCCATGTGAATTGACAAATTCTATAAGAGACAGTATAATGAACTACAAGACAAAGATATATGAAGACTTGAGAACCGTTCGGAAGCTGAGTTACAACCCTTAAATCAAACAAGGACCGGGGTTGTTACTCTTCTCCCGAGCAGAACTTAGTCTCCAATCAAGGTACAATGTAAAGGCATGTAGAGCATGTGAGTAACTGTATATCATAGCATGGTGAGAAAGTACTGAATGTAGAACAGATCAGGATATATGATAAGATAAATAAATATAAAATGTGCCTCGAATATTATAGCATAATGTGATCGGGATGGGTCAAGATCAGGCTTCCAGCCGACCGGCTACAAGTACGTGGACTCGATCCGGCCGGGATGGTAAGCTATGGAGCAAGTAGTAGCACAGGTCAGGCTATACCCATCGTGAGGTGAGGGTATAGCTATGATACAAATAGTAACTCAAGGTGGGCATTGATCACACTATCTATAAAATTCTCCATCCCCAAATAGTACACGAATCCGGACATAACACGTCATGACGCGGGATTTCCTCAGAGGGGAGCAAGTCCTCTTCAGGAATCGGCGTCAATACAAGTACAAGAATCAAGACCAAGCAAGTACCCGTATCCCAAGAAATCCAGGAATGACATCTCATGACAGAAATCCGACAATACTAGTCCGTGCACCAATGTGTCGAGAATCAAGTAAACAATATAACTGAACTTGTAGAGAAGATATCAAAACAAGTAACTGCTATCAGGAAATATACTCGCCTGCTGTCCTGAGCTGTAGGGTATATCAATGCTCAGAGTGGTAATCAGAAACCTAAATATGAGATATCGTATGTTAATTTAGGTTTAAACAAGTTTAAGAATGATTCACAATGAATGATATGAAATCTAGGTCAAATTAGGTCTCACTGAGTCACACTAAGTCCTATCAAGTCAATCTAGGTCAAATCAAGCTATATCAAGTCAATCTAAGTCGACTCTAGGTCATACCAGTCATCGCAAGACAAAACAAGTCAAAGCAAATCAAACGGGGTCAAGAGTTGGCCTACAGTTGACTTTTGGTCAACTGGTCAACCCTGGTCAACTCTGGTCAACTCTAGGTCAACCCTAGGTCAATCCTAGGTCAAACTGGTCAAATGTTGACCAACAGTTGACTTTTGGTCAACTGGTCAACTCTAGTTTGGATTTGGTCAAATCTAGACAAAGTGTTGACTCACGGTTGACTTTTGGATAAAAAGTCAACTCTGGGTCAACTGAGCCAAAATCGGTTCAAATATGATATTTTTAGGGTGTACCTAACAAGCCACCCAAGTTTCAAGTCAATCCGAATACCCGAACCCCGTATTTTGAATTTACCCGATTACCCCTAAAAACATTTATCCTTAACCATTCTAACTCGACGCCAAGTGGCCTTCCCTTAGGAATTTCACTCCGGGCTTCCTAGGGTAGTAGGGTACTAGCCTATACAACTGTTACCTACCAAGTTCCCTAGGGTAAGTGGACATCCAGTCCATCTAACGGTCCGTATCGCCCGTTTACCCGTTATCTTGAATATCTCAAGATACACAATGGTACGGTACGATACCACTCTCCTAATCCCACACGCTACCCCGATTTCCACCTAGAATGTCACGACCCGTACCCCTGTAAGGGTACGAGAACGTAACAACACCCAGCCTACGTCGCAGTGTCGACGGTAGAACGCTGTCCTAGGTCACAACATCTAATAATATAAGGTACCTGAACAGTATATACACTCCGAATGGAGGTGACATAACAGAACAGTCTCAATCACATCTAAGGCAGATACAGAATAGTAAAGGTAGATAGAGAGATCAAAACCACAATGTAATACAAATAAGAGAGAGAGAGAGAGAGAATCTAAGTGTCTAAGATAACAACTCAAGAACATCCAGCTCAATACAAGTCTCTAAATATATACAACATCTCAGAAGAACAACTGAAAGTCAAATAACAATGCTGAAAGAAAAACTAAAGTCTAGCTATCTAGCCTAGATTATAGGAGTAGCATCCTGTACTGCAGCTGGGTCCTCCAGAGGAACCAGGTCGCAGGTGTCGTCTAAGCCTGCTCCGTAATAGGTGGTACATAGGGCCTCCTCCTCATCCTCTATAATATTTTTAACAGGTCCAGTCAGGACAGGAGCGACACAATACATCTCACGCAGTTCATATCAAGTTAGAAAAAATAAGCATGCAATAGAGTAAGATACATGAAATGCTGAAGGAGAATATATGAAGTAAAGGAGATAACTGTAAGGAAATATCTACTATAATAGAGAACTAGCAGTGACTAGTGAGTCAGAGTAAAATATAAACATGTGAATGGCATAGGAGATTCATGACTACAACTAAGAGAGTGATTCATGACTACGGCTACTTGGATAATATTCACATGCCTATTTCTACTCCCCCATCCCCAATCAATACACAAGGATCTGTTCAAGTTATGTTAAGATTCGTAAAACTTCACATGGCTCATAAAATGAGTGATACGTAAAGGTGATTCATGATGGCTCTGTGAACATGAGAGTACATGTGTCACAAGCGATTCGTGAATCAATGGAAGCATAGAGATACGTGATGATTCGTGAAACGCATAAAATATGCAGTATCTGATGCTTCCGAGGGGGATAACATCTCATAAAAAGATCCATATAGTACCAATCCGTGCTACTGTCACTCCCCGTTCCCGGAATGCGTATTCTAATACGTATATTGCCTGAATGTATTTATTTAGTATTTATCATGTAGTATCCTGTATTTAAATTCCTATAACTTCATGTTAATTAATTATCTGCATTTTATTTTCTGCACTTTATTTTTCTGCAATTCTATTATCTGCTCTTTAAATTTTCATGTTAATTAATTAGCTGCTCTTTAATTTTTATGCTAATTAATTCCTGCAATTTCATTTTTGCATTTCTTCCTGTAATTTTATTACCTGTATTTTAATTTTCTGCTTTAGTTTTACTTTCGGGTTAGCCTTGTTGGACCCGTGCAACCCGACCCATTGAGCCCCTAGAACCCGGTCCAACTCCCACCTACCACCCCTTTGCTACTTAAAGCTACCCTCTCCCTTCTCTCTCCTCATTCACTCCTTCTTCACTATTACTTCTTCTTCTTCCTTCCATTACTCTCTCCACCTACCAACTAGGCAAGTACATCTTGCTCTACATGAGGACCATATTTTATGGTTCAATATTCTTTCTCTCATGATTCTAAGAGAGTTTAGTGCTTAGTATTTTTGATTTCATTGGTTCATTTCTTGTAGATCTAAGTTATTGTATTTTCGGTTGTCTATGGGTTTTGATCTAGCAAACTCCTTTGTTCTCAAGATTTGATGGTTCCATGTCGTAGAGCAGTTCATCCTACCCAATTTTGACCTTTGGAAAGTTGGATTCGGACTATTTTGACCAAGTTATGGACTTTTGAAGCTTTGGGATGCAACCATGGAGTTCTTGCTGTTTGGAGAAGACAGTGAGCAGTGTATGCTAGCTTTTTAGCTGCGTCACTGAGCTGTGCGCACTCTTTAGCGCAGCATGGAATCCATACGCTGCCTTTTTAGGAAGCGTGTGTCTTGCATACGCTACCTTTTGGAAGCGTGTGTCGTATGAAGTCCATACGCTACCTTTGGGAGCGTATGACTTGCATACGCTGACTTGAATGGTCAGGAGTCGTATGGAGTTCATACGCTACCTTTTTGGGAGCGTATGATTTGCATACGCTGACTTGAATGGTCAGGAGTCGTATGGAGTCTATACGCTGCCTTTTGGGAGCGTATGACTTGCATACGCTCACTTGGATAGTGAGGAGTCGTATGGGATTCATACGCTGCCTTTTTGGAGCGTATGTCTTGCATACGCTCACTTGGATGGTCAGAAGTCGTATGGAGCCCATACGCTAGCTTGGCTTGAGCGTAGCTTGACATGAGCGTACGCTGACATGAGCGTAGGCTGACATGAGAGTAGCCTGCTTACCCTGGATCTTCTATAGCCCTGTATATTGATATCTTATTAGATGTTTAACGTCCATTTTATATCCTTACGCCTTTTTGCATAAACTTGATATAATCATGATATGTTGATATTTCTGTTAATTATAGATTGTTACGTGGATGTACCATGTGTCATGAATTGAGTTATAGATACCCGGATTGACTAGAATTAAACCCTGAGAGTTGTAGACTCGACCCCACTGAATGCTAGTTGACTTTCATGCCTTGCCACCATTGATAATGATTGTGATCTTGACTAAATTGATCATGCGTTCCTAATTGGAACTAAGAGACTGGCTAGTCGTCTTATTGAATGAAATGAATGAGACACGTTCATGTTATGAACTATTGTACTCGACTGGCTGATCCCGAATATTGACATACATGCACATGCAGGCTTCAATCTATTTATTTATTTATTATTTATTTATTTATTTAGTTATTTTTCTACAAAAGAAGCATGTGTACTTTATGGTCAAGGCATGATTACCGTGGATAGATTTGATTGTTGCATTACGCTATGTAAGACCTGCAACCTAACCGCACTGGTATCGTTGTAGAGTTGTACATATCGTACCCCGTACGAAAGTACTCATTTGAATGACCATGATCCACGGCATGGGATTTCACTCAACGTAGAGACTATTAAGTTAAATAAAATAATGATTGCATGGAGAGATTGGATTCCTGAATTCTTATATGGCAGCCCCCTTGGGACGAGTAGTACCCGACGGGCCGGCTGGTTCCCACAGATACTGTAAATCTGCCACACGGGCAGGGAACAGTATCTGCTTTTATTATTATTGTATATTGTATATTGACGGGCGTCCTGCTAGGACTCGTCTAATTCATGCATGGGCCAATTGATCGACTGGATAGACTAGCCTTGCTTGCACATAGTAAGAACTGAGGAATCCCTAATTGTATTATTCCAAGATAACTTGGGACTCATAATAGCAAGCCGTAGGAGTTGATTGGCCGTTCAAGATGATTTGTTTGTGCACTGTACTCTGTTACCTAACTGGGATGATCAGAATGTCAGGACATGACGGGCCAACTTCTGTCCTTGTTTGGTTGGGAGGTTGGTTCGAAGTGTCTTGATGTGATGTGAGTTCTAGTAGCAAGCAGAGATCTATTGTTATATTCTCTTACTTACTGGTTTAGTTCTCATGTCGTGCTCCCTTGTGGTACTTGCTATTAGAGGTCTAACCTCTCTGGTTTTGCATGGCCAGATTTAGAGCCAGTTCCCGAGGACTCAGCGTACTTCCACCTCCAAGATGGTCAATACTAGAGGAATGATCGCAGGAGGCCTCGAGTGGGTTCCTTAACTTCACCACTCGTTTTGTTATCTACTTTGTACCTTGCCGTTTGGCACCGACATGTTAGTCGGATTGTCTTGTACTTACTTTTGTATAATTGTAATTAAGTCAGACTGCAGCTGATAACAATTGTGTATACTTACTACATCATCTGGCTGTATTTTGTAAAGCCAGATCTGATCAAGAACATTTTGACTGAGCGTTTGGGACGCCTTACTGCTTTACCTTACATGTTCTATATTTCAGTTTCTTGTTTGAATGATTGAGACAATAGATGTGAAATGACCATAGTAAGACTTTATGTAGTATGCACCCCCTCGTCTGGTTAGACAGCATTGATCGTATTATACGGTATTCATCTACCCGTAATACGTAGCTGGCTGAGTCACTCCCCCGCTCTCCAGTATTCTGGTTCTGGGGTGTGACAGCTACCAATGTGTCAGCATCAAGTAAAGTAATCTAGAGCAAGAATATAAATCCTGGCAAGTATAAAACGGTCAGAAAATGTACTCGCCTGATAACTAAATGTCCGAAGAGGGTGTACTGCCTGAGGAGAGGTGTCTGTCTCCTAATCAGAGCAACAAAAGTTACAACAAGTCCAGAATGGTAAAATGAAACACTACAATACATTCTACATGAATCTAGGTCAATCTAGGCCAAAGTCAACTCTTGGTCAACCCTGGTCAACCAAGAAGTCAAACCTCGGTCAACTATGGTCAACTAGGTCTAACAAGTCTAAATAGTTTATTCTAGGCCTAATCAAGACTAAACAAGTCTAACTAGTCTCTCACTAGTTAACAGACACATCATAGGCCATACACCTATGTAGAGTCATAACCATGTAGGTCATGAGCTAAATACAACACAACCTATAGGCCAAACCATATATATATATATATATATATATATATATATATATATATATATATATATATATATGATATGCATAGTACTCTAGCTATCACACATATAGAATATGTAAATCCCACATGGCTTTACATTACACATTTACACATAGGCTATTTTAACTATTTACCCACACACACACACACACACACACACACACACACACATATATATATATAATATATATATATATATATATATATATATATATATATATATATATATATATATATATATATATATATATATATACACACACACACATAGATTAGGAAATATCTAGATACATAAATGTGTGTGTGTGGATATATATGTGTAGATATGTGTGTGTGTGTGTATATGAGATGTATCAATGTGTGTGTACATTATAAAATATGTGTGTGTGCTAGAGGGTGTTGTGTGACAGGATATGTGAATGTGTAGGAATATGTGTGTG
This sequence comes from Iris pallida, assembly GCA_029216955.1. Taxonomy (NCBI): domain Eukaryota; kingdom Viridiplantae; phylum Streptophyta; class Magnoliopsida; order Asparagales; family Iridaceae; genus Iris; species Iris pallida. The sequence continues at coordinate 42,729 of JANAVB010030754.1, read as the reverse complement.
GCTGTGTGTGTCACAGGAACATAGGGGTGTGTGTGTCAAAAAGAGAAACCTGTGTGTGTGTTCAGGTGACAGAAAACAGAATGTGAGTGAATCCCAACAGTGAGTAAGAAGGGAACAGCAGTTTTCAGTTTGTGTGTGTACTTTATAACCTGTGTGTCTCAGGATTTCAGCTTAAACAGTATAACAGCTTAAAGAATGGAGAAGGGAAGTCAATTACTGTAAAAAGGAATTGAACCAACTCATGAACTCTAATATAACCTGCATGAATGTGTGTAGGAAACATGAAATGGACTGAACATGTATGTGTGTCTGTGTGTTAGCAGAATAGACTGAAACATGTGTGGCGAACATGTGTGTTCAGTGACACAGGAATTCAACAAACAGTGAAGATTGACATGTATAAGTTCTCAGATTTCTCAGGCTTGTTTCCAGGTTTTGCACAAAGAAATTCTCAGATTAATATCAGTTAATATACATCCATATATATATATTCATTCATACAAATTTCAGTTTACACAATCAACCAAAAACTCAGTTTAAAAACAGGAACCCAATTGACAGTTTAAATCTCAGATTTTGTTAAGAGGAATCTCAGGTTTTTAGAATGTTTTCTCAGGAAAAACAGGTTGTACAGTGAATGCTAACTCCTCATTGATATGCCCATTCGAAAAGAGAGTGTAAAATCCAAATCTCATGCCAACCCTTCCTGACATGTTATCAATATATAACAGTAAATGACCCATATGATATTACATCTAATTGCAAATCAAATGGAACAAACAGTGGGTTAATAGGGATTAAACTTTAACATTCAGTTTTGGGGAAATCTGGGATAAATACCAACCCAAGTAATTCGAACACCCTTCATCAATCTCAACACAAAATGAATCCTTAAAACCTTAATCATGTTATCTAAATGTTTATACATTAACCCATAACTAAATTACATGATATATAACATTTAAATGCAAATTTAAATGAGGAACAATGCATAGATACTCACTGATACTTACAGTATCAGTCGGATAGGAATTTTCCTATCAAAACATTGAAATAGCAGTAAGAGTCTAGATAATTGGTTGGTGATTAATAACTGATGTGTGTACGTGATATTCATAGACTATTGTGTCCAAAAACAGGACACGAAAGTGTCCAAAACACACACAAACCCAATCACACTAAACTGGTTCAGTGCACAGCGTGTCTGTGTCCAGTGCGGGTCGAATCCCTCACTCGACACGGACTCAATGACACGTGGTCTTGGGGGTGTCGTGTCAGACATTGCCCCAAGGCCTGTGTCAAAGGGCATGCGTCCTCGTGTCCAAAATAGGTCGCACGACCCTGCGTGTAGCAGGACAGCGCTGTCCACGCGCGCACGGACGTGTCCACGAGTCGAGCTCGACACAAAATCAACACGAACCCAGCTCAGTCATGTGGAAATCCATAAGCGACCTAAAAACGAGTATTCCTATTCAAACACAAATCGAAATCTCGATCGAAATGCCCTTTGTGGCATTTCGTCGAACACCTGCGCACAGTACTGATACGTGTCCGATACGGACACGTACAGGACACAAAATTTCACAAACCCTATTCCTACAGAACCAGGAAACCTAGGGCTAGGTGTTTATGCAAAGAAAACCTAATTTTAATGGGTGGATAGGAATTTACCTATGGATATTCTTCAACACAAAAACTTCTTCAAAGGGGATCTCCAAAAGTCACCCAAATCCTTCAAATTGTCCCAAACCTGTGATGTGACTCCACAAACAGTAGTAGAACAGTAATTAGAGTGCTATGGAAGAAATCCCAATGAAAATAGACCTCTATTGATTAATCTATATATGGAGAAATGAAGTGTAGGCTCACCTTGTCTTTAGAAAAATGATGAACTATTGAAAAGAGGCTCAAATTCCTAAAAGGATATTATATAGGCAAGGGGGGTCTTGGCTGGCCACTTAAGCTAGGGTTAGGGTTTTTAGGTTTCATCTAAGGGCTAGCAATAGATCAAGGCTAATGTGTGGCCTAAAATCTAGGGCTCTTTCCTAGTCTCTTAGCAAATCACTCTACTTAACTAAACTTGACTTAAACCTATGTAATCAATACTAACTAAAACTCAAAGTGACTAACTAGACTAGCTATGACTAATCTAGGTTAGGTCCAATCTAGGTTAGGCTAACCAAAATTACATGAAAATTAATTAACTAGTATTTAAATCACACCATTCAATAAATCATTTTAAAATTCCTAATAAAATATATTAATTCAAATAATTCAAAAATGAAAATACCCTCAAGGCTAAAATGACAAATATAAGTATCCCAATAACATGGTTAGGCTCTAGGTCAACCTCTCCAAGGTTACACTAGCCAAACACCAAAATCATAAATCATGATTTAAAATAGTTTTAAATGATTAAAAATTACCAAAAATCATATTATTATTTAAATATCATAATTAAATAAATTAAAATATAAAATTTTAAAATTATCCTCATTTTAGAAACTGGGTGTTACATAGGAGCCTACCCGCAAACTCTATTTTATATTTGCTAAGTCCCCTCCAAGTTTCGACGCGTTCCGAATCACGGAACTCAAAATCCCCTCTTCACTAATTTCTAACTCGACCCTTCACTCACTCACTCAAACCCATTTTTCACACTCACTTAGGACTAGTTGTAGGGGCTATTTTAGTGGGTTGATTATGTTGGCCCAATGATTGTATCATATTTTTGAATATGGTTAATATGTTAAGTTTAGCATTTCTTTATCACTAATCTTCATACAATCGCTATAGCATTTCTACTTATACTTATATCTTTGGTGATATGTGCCCATTGGTTTACATCTTAGTGATATGAGCTTATCTATCTTAAATTTAATTGGGTTGCCAAAATCAAAACTATGTTTTTGATTGTGATCATTCAATTAAGTTTAATCATTATGATATCACTAACATTTATGCCATCACCTTAGCACTTGTACTTAAACTTTGCATAGTCCTAATGTGCTTTAACTTATCATACTTGCTACTATGTATATGCTTTGTTCGTCTAACATGTACATGCAGAAAAGCAATAAACAAGATCAATGTGGACATATGCAATGAAGAAATCATGGTGGGCCAAAGACGACGGATCCCACAAGATTTCTCTGAACCACCCGACGACATCTCTGGAGCCACGCACCGGGGGTTTCACAAACTGGATATCTTTGGACAGCTGCCGCCAAGGGAAAAAGCCAGCACCTATCAAAGGAAGAAGCCAAGCCATGCCATCATCATTTCAAGACTCTAAAGAAGCCTGCACCTGCCTATGTTTATCTGGAGTCTGTAATGAGTCTTAGGAATTATTGTAAACACAAGAAATGGATGGCAAAATCGAAAGCTAGGGCAGAAACTAGCCCAGGATCATTTTTGGCTGAAAATCGGCATACCGACGGTATACCGGTGCATACCGGCGGTATACCGATTTTGTTCACAGAAAGTTTCTGTCCACAAAATCGGCATACCGACGGTATACCGGATCATACCGACGGTATACCGATTCAGTAACGTTGAAATTCCAACGGTCGGATTTTCAGCATTAAATGATCCCAACGGCTATATTTCGAGCCGTTGCAATTCCAGACCGGTATACCGCCGGCATGCCGGATCATACCGGCGGTATGCCGGTTCGTGACTGAAAAGTTGCCTTTGGCTTCTTTTCAAGCTTTGGTTATAAATAGCCTTGAACCCCTTCATTCAAGGTTGATGCTTTGAGCCTAAAAATTTCCAAACCACCAAAGCTTATCCACATACAACTCTACAAAGCCTTCATTTGCCATCCACAAATTGTGTTAGAGTTATTGAGTTGAAAAGTGAGACCTTCATCCTATTGTAAGGAGATCAAAACCTATTGTGAAAGGTTGAAGTTGGAGAGTCTTCGTATCCAAACTCTCGGTTGAAGTTGGGGAGTCTTCGTATCCAAACTCTCGGTTGAAGTCGGAGAGCCCTTCGGATTAAAGCTCTTGTGTAAGAAGTTGGCGAGTTCTTCGGATCCAACTCGTGTGTAACTATTTGCTCAAATAGTGGATTAAAGCCGGAGAGAGTTCCGGGACTGGACTGCCTCTTAGGAGGATACCAGGATATATCGGGTGTTGGTATTGTGTTTGCTTCTTCTCTTGCACTTATATTTTTAAATTGTCAATTAGCTTGTGCTAAGTGCTTGATTAGTTAGCTTGACCCTATTCACCCCCCCTCTAGGGTTCCTACAATTGGTATCAGAGCAAGGACTCTATTGTTAGGCTTAACATCCTTAGAGTAGATCCTTGTTATTTTTCTATGGCAACCTATTCCTCATCCTCCGATAAAGAGGGTTTTATTTCTAGTAGCATAGACAATCATGTTTCTTCTAAATGCAAGAAATGCTCTAAGTGGAAAGCCATGGCTAAACAATCCTTAGAGATTCTTGACAACCTTCATTCTACAAATGAAGAACTTTCTGAAAAGGTTATTCATTTAGAAGAAGCAAATGAGTTATTGAGAAATAAAAACAATGTTTTATTATCTAGACTTGATTCTCAAAACTCATCTTGTGTTTCTTTAAAGAGTTTGAATGAGGCTTTAATTTTGAAAATCAAATCTCTTTCCTCATCAATAGAAGATCTTAAGAGGCAAACTCATGAGCTAAATCATTTGCATGATTCTTCTATTGACACTTTAAAGAAACAAAATGATGCTTTTATCTCTAGAATTGCTTTATTTGAAAAAGAGAATGATATTTTAATTGCTAAATTTGATTCTCTTACTTGCATGCATGATGATTTGCTATTAGAACATGATATTCTTAAAACCAAATCTTCTCATGCTCACTCTAGAGATATTCATCATTCTAGTATGTCACATGTTCATAATCATACTCATTTCGATACATGTGCACACACTAGTATTAGGTGCTTCTATTGCTCTCGTATTGGACACATGAGCTTCACTTGTCCTATTCGTAGGAGTTTTTCTACCAATGCTAGAGTAAATAGTATGTGGGTCCCTAAAGCTAATAAATGTGGATCCAAGTTTATTTGGATACCAAAGTCTTCATCTAATGTTTTAGGTGAAGCTTCTTGTATCGGGACATAGCACCGAGGAGCGTGTTGGTGGTTGCAAAGCTCAAAGGTCATCTTCCAAGCAATTGCACCAACACAAGCGTGGCCACTAGAGCCACTTTGGTAACATGCTAAACGATTCTCTTTAAATTGTTTATATTTGTAGAATCTAGCATGTTTTCTTGATGTCTTGCTACTAGCTCACATTGATGTTCTTTAGTTGTCTCTTATATAATCAATGTGAGATTTAATACTAGCATGCTTAGTTAATTTTCTTATTAATTCTTTTATCTAGCATGACTAGTTACTCGGCTTAAATGATTAGTTCACACTATGTAGTTTATCACTCATTTTCTATTAAGTGTGACACATTTGATTTATGCTTGCTTGTTATTCTTGATCTCTATTTTATGAAGTATGCATATCACTCTAGTCCATAAGAGCTTGTTTTTGATTTGAGTTAATATGATTTTAACTCTCCGTCTTTAAAGTTTTGAAATAGTTACTTCCTGCCGGTTTGTTTTAGTATGTAACATTTACTTTAAATCGGTATTGTGAATATTTATGTTTAGCACAAGCTTCTTATCACTTGACAAGTATATACTTATACTTCTTTTTAATCTTGTGCTTACAATATATTCATTATTGATTCTCATACTTTATCTTGATTATCTTCTTGAGAATCAATTATGTCTTTGCCTAATAAAGTTTATTTATACATGATTTTGAATTTGTGATGGTTTCTCAAATATTCATTAAGGATACATGACTATATTCATTAAAATTTTCATTTACTTATAGTTTGTATCTCTTATATTGATATCTATTTTTGTTAAATACCTTTATGTAGGCATATGAGTTAAGCTAAAGTTTTATTCGTACTTGTTACTTCTAAACTTGTGCTTAACTCATACTCTAGCTATTGATTCTTTTGATCAAATTTGTGTATCTCTTTTTGAATCAATATGCTTCTTCCTTAAAGCTTTCTTTTAATGATGTCTTTTTAGCTTTTTGGTTGACTTTATGGATACATGTTCTTAATTGATTTTTGATCTTTTCATGTATGCCTATTAGTGATATATATAGTTTCATATATATAAATGATTCCTAGCTTTTGATATTCATTTGTTTTATATCTTTAAGTTGGGATGGTGAGAGAAAATATTTGTTTATGTATCGCACTTGACTATTTATGGAAGTTCTTTTAAGAATCACAAGGTTTTGTGCTTTTTCTTGTTTTTATATTAACCTCCGTTTTTAGTGCACATTTTCAAATCTATATCATCTATATATCTACTATGGTGCACTATGAAAGCTTTTGAAAATGATTCTTACTATCTTTAGCACATTTAGCTTTCTTGATCTTAATGATCTTTCTTTGCTCATTCCTTGGGTTTATGCTTCTTTTTGAATTATTGTTGCCCAATGTTTTTTTTTTGTAGCACATGAGAATACATGTAATTGTTACATCATTTTTCTTATGACTTTAGCTACTATGGTTTGAGCCTTTGTGTTGAGATTTTCCATTTCTAGAGAATACACTTATTTTATAATGGTTATAATATTTTGCGTTCTCTAGATCGATCTATCATTCATTATCTTGGGTTAATCTCAATACTTGGCAAGAGATTTATTTTATTATGTTTTCATGAGTATCTCTTTTGGCCTATACTTGATAAGAGTCTAATTCATTTATTTATCATCTTATGCTCTTATCCTTGCTTAGTAAAGAGTCTAAAAATCATTTTGATCATTCAAAATGTATTATACTTATATAAGAACTCTTTGCTTAAGCAAGTATTTTTAGTGTTAGTGACTTAAGATTTAATGAGCACATTTATCTTGTTAATGGCTTCCCTCATTGATCTTATTTGGATTATATAGTTTACTTATTTGTGATATATTATTAAGCTATATAATTTTGGTTCACTTTCACTCCTCTAGCCATTATTTTTCTTTTCAATCTATATATGATATGCTAGTTTACATATACAAGATCTGTGATTCTTCTAAATGTATTTTGTATCCTATTTTAGATACATATGTTTGTTCTCTAAAAACTAGTTTTACAAATTCTTGATTAGATCTTGTTTCTCTTGGAGGTTTATGATTCCTTTCTTTAAGTCTCCTTCCTTATTAGTCATTGGCATGTATCTCTTAAATTTCTCTCACTTTTGAGTCATGATTTCATCGTATTATCATTTACATCTCTTCTTTATTATGTTTGCAATCATTTAAATGAGAATGACTCTTTTCCATATTTTTTATTATTTTATGAGATCTTATCATAAATATGGATTTGGAATTTTCTTTATGAGATTTGTTGGATCATGTTTAATTGTTTATTTTTATTGTTAAAAGATCCTATTAGTTGAGTAGTCCTATATTATCTTATTATGTGATTATCAAACTAATTTATTTATTCTACTTTGACTACTCATGGATTGTCACATATGGGCCTTTGCTATTTAAACTTTATGGTTTATCATTTACCATTAGCAAGGTTTGGATTTTACCCGTTGATGGGTACATATGTGATAAAACATATCTAGTCCATGCAAAGCAATAAATTGGTTGATTATTTCTCAATTAGATAATCATGGACATGATGTTTGAATTTCATTTTTATTTTATTTTTGAGCTATATTATGTCTATTATCATGATTGTTCTTAATTGACTTTTCTCTTTTTCATGATAATATTTTCTCAAAGGATTACATACATTAATCTATCATATTTAAATATGAGATTCTTCTATATAGACTAATGTATGCCATCTTTTGATTTTATGTGCTTTATTGGAATATTCTTTTGATTTCTCATCTTTAGTGGCTATTTATTGGTTATCTTTTCTTGACTAAAGATGATATTTTTCGTCTTTTGACGATATTGTAGCCTTATATGCATCGAGCAAGGGGAGAAATCCATAGTTGATTTACCCCTAGATCTTGTAGTTATCTATTTTATGCTATAAGTGCTTTGGAACTAGATACGCATATTTTGAGGGGGAGCAAATTAGTTGATTCAATTCATTTATACCCTTTAATATGTCGTATACATAGTTTATCATGGACCCATATTTTTTTCATTTTCATATCTTATTGATTAAGGTCATGATATTTTTATTTTTGAGGGGTTTATGAGAGTGTATGTGATTGTCCTTATTATCTTATCTCTCTCTTTCATATGGGTTAAATATGTCATCTTGCTATTATTAACTTTCAGATGTTATCTTGATGAATATTATGCTTTCGTTGATTTGGCTTTTCTTTCATGCTTAATTGATCTGGCTTTCCTTGTTGAGGACTTATCCAAAATTCATGATTTTTATCTACTTAGGTAGTACTTTGAGGGGGAGCATTCAAGTCGACAGAATTTCTCCTTCTCAAGTATTTTTATCCTTTACCTTCATGTTTATCTAAAGGGTATTCATATAGCATGATAAGGTAATTGAGTTCAAATGCATGAACTTGGATAAGCATATAGATCTTGCAAATAATGAGATTACTTTATACAATTGTAATATTTTACATTGATCATTCTTTTATTTTGTTCCACTATTTATTTGTGGACAATTATGATTATTAATGGCTTCTTTGATCAATGTTTCAAGTTTACATCTTTTCAATTGGTATCAAGTTTATTTAATTTCATTTCTCAATTGGTATCTATTATTTGTAATTATCTATTCCTCATGGCTTTTGTTTGAAATCCCTTATTTCATAGTTCTCTTCCAAAACTGGAGCAATATTTCATATCCTATTGTGTTTTGGATTTATTCCTTGGATTTCAAGTTGGTAAACTACTTATTTCTTGTTTTTCAAATACTTTTAGTTTTACCAACCATATTGTGTTTTGACAAGCAATTTTTTTTACTCTACATTTGGTATGTAGTTCTATACACTTGTCTTTACACACTTCTCCCATTGTTTTTCATTAGTATATCTTGATCATGATTGTCTATAAGTTCCCCATGCTCTGATTTCTATGCTTGAGATTGATTTCATTTCATCTCTTAGTACGGGGGAGCCTATTTTTGATCATGTCAAAGGGGGAGAAGTAAGTTTAAGTATGCTTTTATAAGTAATCTAAGTAGTATGCTTTTAGTGATATTGCTTATATCTTTTGTATATTAGTGATATATGCATCTATTGTGTTCATACTAAACTTAACCGATTTGCCATAATCAAAAAGGGGGAGATTGTTGGCCCAATGATTGTATCATATTTTTGAATATGGTTAATATGTTAAGTTTAGCATTTCTTTATCACTAATCTTCATACAATCGCTATAGCATTTCTACTTATACTTATATCTTTGGTGATATGTGTCCATTGGTTTACATCTTAGTGATATGAGCTTATCTATCTTAAATTTAATTGGGTTGCCAAAATCAAAACTATGTTTTGATTGTGATCATTCAATTAAGTTTAATCATTATGATATCACTAACATTTATGCCATCACCTTAGCACTTGTACTTAAACTTTGCATAGTCCTAATGTGCTTTAACTTATCATACTTGCTACTATGTATATTGCTTTGTTCGTCTAACATGTACATGCAGAAAAACAATAAACAAGATCAATGTGGACATATGCAATGAAGAAATCATGGTGGGCCAAAGACGACGGATCCCACAAGATTTCTCTGAACCACCCGACGACATCTCTGGAGCCACGCACCGGGGGTTTCACAAACTGGATATCTTTGGACAGCTGCCGCCAAGGGAAAAAGCCAGCACCTATCAAAGGAAGAAGCCAAGCCATGCCATCATCATTTCAAGACTCTAAAGAAGCCTGCACCTGCCTATGTTTATCTGGAGTCTGTAATGAGTCTTAGGAATTATTGTAAACACAAGAAATGGATGGCCAAATCGAAAGCTAGGGCAGAAAACTAGCCCAGGATCATTTTTGGCTGAAAATCGGCATACCGACGGTATACCGGTGCATACCGACGGTATACCGATTTTGTTCACAGAAAGTTTCTGTCCACAAAATCGGCATACCGACGGTATACCGGATCATACCGACGGTATACCGATTCAGTAACGTTGAAATTCCAACGGTCGGATTTTCAGCATTAAATGATCCCAACGGCTATATTTCGAGCCGTTGCAATCCCAGACCGGTATACCGCCGGCATGCCGGATCATACCGGCGGTATGCCGGTTCGTGACTGAAAAGTTGCCTTTGGCTTCTTTTCAAGCTTTGGTTATAAATAGCCTTGAACCCCTTCATTCAAGGTTGATGCTTTGAGCCTAAAAATTTCCAAACCACCAAAGCTTATCCACATACAACTCTACAAAGTCTTCATTTGCCATCCACAAATTGTGTTAGAGTTATTGAGTTGAAAAGTGAGACCTTCATCCTATTGTAAGGAGATCAAAACCTATTGTGAAAGGTTGAAGTTGGAGAGTCTTCGTATCCAAACTCTCGGTTGAAGTTGGGGAGTCTTCGTATCCAAACTCTCGGTTGAAGTCGGAGAGCCCTTCGGATTAAAGCTCTTGTGTAAGAAGTTGGCGAGTTCTTCGGATCCAAACTCGTGTGTAACTATTTGCTCAAATAGTGGATTAAAGCCGGAGAGAGTTCCGGGACTGGACTGCCTCTTAGGAGGATACCAGGATATATCGGGTGTTGGTATTGTGTTGCTTCTTCTCTTGCACTTATATTTTTAAATTGTCAATTAGCTTGTGCTAAGTGCTTGATTAGTTAGCTTGACCCTATTCACCCCCCCTCTAGGGTTCCTACAGATTAGGCGTATATATAGCTAATATATAGGGTCTATATATGTATATATATTGGTATACATATGGGGGTCTATATAGGGGTCTACGGGGGTCAAATAGGGGATGGAATGGTGCTACTGTTGCTGCCTACTGCTGTTACTGCTGCTGCAGTTTCTGCTACTGCTGCTGCTGTTTTTTTTTTTTTTGGGGGGGGGGGGGGCAGCAGCCCCTTAGCCCCCCTTGCTGCTGCATGTTGCTCTCCTTTTCCCCTTCACTTCCTCCTCCATTCTCCCACTCTTCTCCCTCTCTAATTCCCTCTATAATCCTCTCTAAACTCCCTCTCAATCTCTCTAATAATATAAAAACTCAACATATAAATCTCATTCCCTCCCCACTCTATACATACAAATACACACACACATATATATATATATATATATATCTATTATATAACACACACATAAATCTATATTTATATATTAACACACACACACACACACACACACCACACATATATATATATATATATATATATATATATATATATATATATATATATTATATATATATATATATATATATATATGGACCACACACTCCCACACATGGACACACACACACACACACACATATATGAACACACACATATATATACATATGAACACACTCACACACACACATATAAATGAAGTTTAAGAGTGCCTAACCACTTAGATGCAAATTCTAATTATTCTAAAAGTGTCCAAATTTGGGGGAAACTCAAGGACACAAATACTAACTTCTCCTAGGACACTCCAAACGGACTCAAACTCGACACGAATAGGGACACAACTATGGAAATCAATCCTATATGGTCCAACCTAGATTACAGGATGAAAAGAATAGATTAGGGGATAGGTTGTACCTATCGGAAGATGGATTCCCGATTCGAAAGTCCTCCGACACGGCTCCGACACAACGATTTGTTTAGGACACTTGCACTTCTTGCTCCCAAAAGCTTGGAGAAGCTTCACTTGGGGTAGAGGAAGAGTTGTATAGAAGAAAAATGAGAAGAAATAATTTATTTTGAGATGATTTCTAAGGAAATCTATTCTTGCTTTTGGAAGAAACTTGAGAGAAGAAGAAGACTTAGAAAATATTTGAAGTAATGAAGAAGGAAAGATGGAGGGGTGGCCGGCCCTATTGGAAAGGGTTTGGGGCAACTTATAATTTACAAGTTTGCCCCTCCCTTGACTTACATGCTAAGTTATCTCCTAATTTGGTTTTGGGAGTTAGTTAAAACTAAATAAAAATCATAATTAAACCTAAATACTCATGTGGGATTATTCCAAACTCTTAGACCTAAATGTCAAGTATGGTGGGCCATGGCTAATTAACGTGCTAATCACAACTCAAGTCAAAATTTTTCGGAGTCCCGAATTAACTTGGAATGCGATAAAATTTGAACCCGACTCCTATAATCATTAAATATTAATATTCATGAAATAAAATTTCCAAAAATATTCTAAAATGAAAAATTACCATTTTATCCCTATCTTAGAAAAGTGAGGGTGACAGGGTGGAAAGAAAACATCGACATATTTTAAATGTAGCTAGGGAATTGAGATTTCAGGGTTCTCTTTCCGTAGATTTTTGGAGGGAATGTGTTCTGGGTGCATGTTATTTGATAAATAGAACACCTTCTAGTATCTTGCATTTTAAGTCTCCTTATAAAATTTTATATGGTTCGGCTCCTTCGTATGATCATCTACGTATTTTTGGGTGTCTGTGCTATACGTATGATTTGAAATCTCGACATGATAAATTTGCTAGCAGGAGCAGAAAATATATCTTTGTTGGGTATCCACTCGATAAAAAGGGATGAAAACTGTATGATTTGGAGATGGTGAATTTTTTGTGTCCCGCGATGTAATTTTTTATGAAAAAGAATTTTCTGGGTGTGGCTCTGCTAGCGAGATATCTTCTGCGACACGTCATACATCTGTTGAGGTGCCGGGAGACGTATAGAAGCTTTTGGGATGGTGCCGGCTACGGTTGCTGAGGCCGGAGTGGTTGCTGGCGGCTCGGCACCGAGTGACGAGGATGCACAGGTAGCTGCAGAAGTATTTACAGGAGAGTCCGCTGGGGGAGATACGGATACTACTGATGATACAGGGATACAGTGTTGCCAGGGTGCCCGACGAGATAGTATTGGGAAGAGGAATGAGAAAAAAAATCACAGCCAGTGCGATTACATGATTTTATGACGAATGATGTTCGAAGTAAAAGTACCCCCCCTTCACCATAGTTCATCTGTTCCCGTCACTTTCTCAGGTACTTCGTATCCTCTAACACAATTTCTAAGTTATGACATATTTACTGCTGGACACAGAGATTTTCTTGCAGCTGTCACTGCAGGTGTTGAGCCTACTTCATATCGTCAGGCCTCACGAGATTCAGGCTGGCGCACGGCTATACAAACTGAAATACAGGCTCTGGAAGATAATGGGACATAGAGTCTTATCGATTTGCCTCCTGGAAAGAAAGCATTGGAAAGTAGATGGGTGTACAAAATAAAGTACAACTCCGACAGCAGTGTTGAGCGCTTAAAGGCACGACTGGTTGTGTTCGGTAATCATCAGGTTGAGGAGATCGACTATTCAGAGACATTTGCACCGGTAGCTAAGATGACTACAGTTCGGGCGTTTTTGGCTGTTGCCGCTGTGAGAGGTTGGATTTTGTACCAGATGGATGTGCACAATAATTTTCTTCATGGAGATCTGACAGAAGAAGTGTATATGAAGTTGCCACCAGGTTTTTCGTATAGTGAACCCAACAAAGTGTGTCGCCTGCGTAAGTCTCTATATGGATTGAAACAGGTACCACGTTGTTGGTTTGCTAAGCTTGCTGCTTCTCTGATATCCTATGGATTTATTCAATCTCATTCCGATTATTCTCTTTTCTCTCTTTTTAAAGGGAAGATTGAGTTACATGTTTTGATCTATGTGGATGATATGATTGTGTCTGGTAATGACTCAGGTGCTTTAGATGCTTTCAAAAAGTACCTTAGTTCTTGCTTTTACATGAAGGACCTTGGTGTGTTGAAGTACTTTCTTGGCATAGAGGTGGCTTGGAGTGCAGAAGGGATTTTCTTGTGTCAACGGAAGTATGCTTTGGACATTATTTCAGAATGCGGCTTGATGGGGTCTCGACCTGCTGGCTTTCCCATGGAGCCTAATCACAAGCTGGCAGAATTGAATAGTCCAAAGCTGGCGGATGCAGAGACTTATCGGAGGCTGGTTGGGAGGTTGATTTATCTGTCATTTACTTGCCCTGACTTAGCCTATGCTGTGCATATCTTGTCTCAATTCTTACAGGAGCCTCGACAAGATCATTGGCATGCTGCTTTGAGAGTTGTCAGATATCTCAAACATGCACCGGGACAGGGTATTCTTTTGAAAGCTGATTGTGATCTCTGTCTTTCTGGGGGGTGATTCCGACTGGGCCAGTTGTCCCTTGACTCGTCGCTCTGTTACAGGCTGGTTAGTGTTTCTGGGAGGGTCTCCTATTTCTTGGAAGACCAAGAAGCAACTAACTATTTTCCGATCTTTCGCTGAAGCAGAATACCGATCTCTTGCTGCGCTTGTTTGTGAGTTGAAATGGTTGAAGGAGTTATTGGTGTGTTTGGGCGTTCGCCAGGAGTCTGCTATGTCGGTGTATTATGACAGTCAGTCAGCCCTGCACCTGGCTCAGAACCCGGTATTTCATGAGCGTAGTAAACATATTGAGGTGGATTTGCATTTTGTACGCGATGCTATTAGAGATGGCACCATAATAGCCTCGCATGTTTCTACTTCTTCTCAACTGGCTGACATTTTCACCAAGCCCCTTGGAAATCATGTATTTGATTCTTTACTTCCCAAGTTGGACATTTGTGACTTGCATGCTCCAACTTGAGGGGGGGATGTTAGATTATATTTGTAACTAATGTAATATGGCCTATAAAGCCCACTCGTGTAGACACTATATATATTGTAAATTGTCCCATCAATAAGAACAAGGATTATTATTCCCTACACGTCTGCTTCCTTTTCGTCTGGCTCTACTAATTTCTTCGATAATCTCCATCATAGCACTGCTTCCCGTCCCTCCTAGTTGCATCTTTCTTCTTTGTTGTTGCCACACTTCCCTGCCATATTCACATTAGAAAAAGATGTTTGATTGATTCATTATGCTGGGCGCAAAGCGCACATCTTAATCCATTTGTTTGTACCCCCAAATCTCGTCAATCTATCTAGAGTAAGCAGTCTACCCTTCAAGAGTTTATACATGCAATATTGTATTTTCCTAGCGGCTTCTTTAACCCATATAAACTCCGTATGACCTTCGTTCGCATAATACGGACGTAGGCTTTCTGTCACGCCCCAGTACCAGAATACGGGGGCGGACGTAGGCCATCTACACCGTATAAGGTACGAATATGCTATACGACGATGACGGTTGTCAAGTCTTGCTGGGTATCCTAGCATGCAATCAATCTATGGCCTAAATCCGATCTCACGTCCACAGACAAATCACAATGAAACAACATCAAGAGAGATAATCATATGGAAAGCAGGGAATACACATATGATAATCAGGAATCTACAGTACAGAATAATAATGTAGACTAGACTAGTATACCTTCCCACAATTCCTAGTATGGTCGGGAACTGAAGCACATCCTCCAAGTCGAGTCTGGAAGATCCACAGGGTCGGTCACAGGCAATCTGGGAACAATCCAGGGTTGGTCAGGCCAACCGTAGCAAGTACCAGAAAGGAAGGCTCAAGGACGGGCGAAGAAAACCAGCTGGATAAAATGTGACAGAAATAGCATCTAAAAACAGTAAAAAGGTAAGGGATCGTGCGGTACCAACGCACGATTACAGAATATAAGGCAGCAATCCAACTACTAATACGTAAGTAACCAACAATCATCACAGTCATCCTAACATCCACTAATTCTTGCATCGCCAACTGGAACTTGTAGTCTGTCATCGGAACAGTAACTCACCCCTACATCAAACAAGAACAAGGGAATGAATTATCGTACCGGGACAGCGTTACGTGCCAGCCAGCTTAGCAAGCAACAAGCCAAACAATTTAGGAGAATAAGCGGCCACTCAAAATGCCTACGGCTCTCTATGTGGAGGTTGGGTTACCCCAACAATACAAGTATGGGAATCCTCAGATCGTGCCGTCCCAGCAGGGCTAGCGAGGCCAAGTATAGCATGTAAGAAGAGTACCGATCCCTCGTAAGGCCACCGGGCTCTGCATGTCACCACCGGTCCCTCGTAAGGCCACCGTGCCGAGCATGCATGTATATAATGTATAGTACATAAGTAGCCGGATATTGCCATCCACTAGTACGAATGGTAACAATATCCGTGGCGGCCAGTCTGCAGGTCATGACTAATGTCTGGGATAAGGCTGGTAATACACGATCTCGGGAATCCGTTCCCTCCCAATACTTCTACCAGTTTAAGTTGCCTAGATTAACCATACATTTATCCGAAATCACATGCCGTGGTCACATGATCATCCTCCTAGATGTCGTACCTCAGTACGAGAACGCTAAGTAAGAATCAACCTCGGCACCTGTAGTCCCAGTTGTGATCCATCCTTAGTGTAATGCAACAAGCAAGCAAGCAATCCTAACCACGCTAAGACTATTGGCCAACTACCAGATATCCGTACAGGTAATCATATAATATAGCTAGAATATCAAGATGGCATTGGAATGCCATATAATCATGGAAGTAGCACCTCAAAGTGCCAGTAGACAAGAGGCACCGTAGTGCAAGGTCAGGGCCAGTACCTCAAAGGGTAACTGGACTTATAGCACGGATACAAGTAGTCAGGTCTGGGACAAGGAAAAATCTGTCAGTCATAAGAAGTCATCTGCCCACATCGTGGCATATATATCAGGTCAAGTACAAGATCAGAACCTCTACTAATAACATCTCAAGCATATATGGGAGCCTAGAGCTCCAATCATCCAGTCGGTCTATTCACCAGATCAATCTATCAAGAGTCGCCCCTCTACGATAGAATCAATATCATGTCAGGAAAGTCAATAACCAAATACCAAGCTAATCACTATAAGCAATGCTAGGCCCTCTGGCTCACAAGAATCCTCCAAGTCAATGATCACAAGCCACTAGAAAATGAGCCCCTCAACTACCAAGACATAGCAATCAAACCAGGTTCTCCAACTACCGGAATACACAAAGGTACCCAGTTTTGGGCGTTTGGGAAGTCGAGTAAAAAAAATCATATAATAATACCCTCGATATTCTCCTCGTTCCGCGAAATATTCGTGATCCTCAGAATCCAAGAATCTACATAATCATGTCCGATCGAATTAGAGCATCATCAAAAATAAATAGCAATACTATCCAAGAGTCCACGTGAGCCTATCAATCAATACTCTCGAGATCATACTGTCATAATACTCAATCCTCAGACATATCCCAAATCATAAATCTCGATACATAGGACAACTATCAGTCCTAGCTGGCTAGACTAGGATAACTCCTAGAATGAATAATCAGGGGACAAGAATATAATTAAATGTCGTCGGAAAAGTGACAAGGATTGCGTGAACCACTCTGGAGCAGATCCACAACCCTTAAACCAAACAAGGACCAGGGTTGCAGACCGTCTTCCGAGTAGAATCGCGCTCCTTACGCTATCCGACGGACAAGACAGGTCAGGAGCTAGGCGACTAATCTAGTATGGAGTCTACCTAGCAGGCAATGGGATCAGGTATACTATACCAAGATGGACATGCACGAGCCCAGTCCAACAAACTAAAGGAATGGTTCTGCCTAATCCTTCGAACCAAATTCCCAACTGGAAATTCTGGAAAAATTCGGCAAAGTCTCCTTTGTAATCTGGATGGGAGCACCCTACGAATTGGGGCTAAAACCACTCGGCGCAACCTGCCGCAGAATCGCAGGCTGAGAACACTAAGTCTCAGCTACCAGCAGCACTACGATGCGTACTGGGAACAAATTGATAGCCGAGAACACTAAGTCCCGGCCTCCAGTAGCACTACGATGCGTACTGGAAACTAATCGAACCCGAGACCACTAAGTCCCGGCCTCCAGCAGCACTACAATGCGTACTGGGCGCCAAGCCAACACATATAACAAGAAATCGCCTTGCAGGACGCATCACAGCACATGTCCATAGTTTTAACCCAAGCACAATCACAGCCACTAGAATAGTTAGCCAGAGCCGTTACCCGACCGCGAGTCGGACACGGGGCATACGGGGACAATCCGTACAAGTGAGTCGTGCGCGTGTCCTCGGAGGTGTGGATGACCCATCCGTGTTTGTTCGATATGGTCTATCCCGGTGTGGAACCAAGCTATCCTAAGTTATCATGGCAGTTCTACTACTAGGCTACACTAATCATGGTTATAAAATTTACAAGTACAAATTAATTAAATAAAATAAAATCCAGGAGAGAGGGCAAGAGCCGTCGGTGAGCAAGGGATACTTGCCTAGAGGGCTCGGCTAGGTAAGCAAGTCTTCGGCGATCGGATCCAGGGTAGCACGTCCATCGAGATCCTCAAAACACGCAATAAACAATCATTAGAATTAAATAATAATAATAATAGAAGCACCGAGGAGGCAGAAGGCTATACCGTGTGGGTCCCGCAAGTAGTGCAGGGATCTGGCACGGAAACTGAGACACGCAGATCGATATGGGCACGTAAACCGAGACTACACGTATATCGAGACGCGCACGAGATCGAGATGAACAGGAGACAATGTGCACGTAAATCGAGACTACACGTAGATCGAGAAAATCACGAATATCAAGATAGCGCACGAATTACGCGACACGCAAATCGAGATGTGCACGCGAATCGAGACGGCACAAGGACCGATGCGGCACGCAAATCGGAGTGAGCAATCAAGTCAACATTTGCACGCAAATCGAGGCGGCACGGGTCACGAGGAAGGCACAAAGGCCGAGGCACAAAAATTGAGGCGGTGCACAAATTGAGATGGCACGGTACCCGAGGCAGCGCGGGGTTCGAGGCGTCCTGCTGCCCAAGGCAGCACGTGGATCGAAGTGACACGGGAACCGAGATAGCACACAAATCAAGGTGCACGTCCCGAGAAGCACGGAGAACGGGGGAACGTGCAAGTCAAGGGTGCACGCAGCTCGAGGAGAGCGTGACGCCCAAGGCGGTACACTGCTCGAGCAGCACGGGGCCCATGGGCGACCCGTCACTCGGGCTGGCGCGGCCAGCGTGGCTCGGCGGCGATGATGGTCGCCAGGAAAGGAAAAAGGGGAAGGCGGAGGAGCTCGGGGCTCGGCCAGGTCGCGGCGGCTCCGGGCGAGGAGGAGACAGAGAGGAGGAGAGGGGGGGCGGAGGGAGGAGGAGAGGCTCACCGGCGTCGGTCGGGCCCTGTGGAGGGGGCGAACGGCCAGCAGCGGCAGCGCAGCCAAGTCGGCGGCGCGGGCTGCCGAAGAAGAGGGAGGAGATGGTGGTGCGGTGGTCGCAGAGGAGGGGCCCGCGCTGGTGGGTGGTGGCGGATGGAAGTGGTGGCGATGGCTGGGAGGAGAACGAGGGGGGAAGGTGAGCCCGGGGGGGAGTGGGGAGAGCAGAGAGAGATCAGAGTGAGAGGAGAGAGAGAGGGGGAGCTCTGGTCCAGTGGAGGAAGAAAGAGGATCTGGAGAGAGAGTGAAGAGAGGAATTGGGGGGGGGGGGGGGGGGGGGGCGACTGAGAGTGTGGAGTAAGAGAGAGTGGGTTAGGGTTAGTGTTAGGTATAGGAATATAATAATAATAATAACAATAATAATATAATAATAAAATGATAGTAACAATAGTGGCAAGAATAATAATGTGAATAAAATTCACCTTCAAGAAAATATATCAATAAAATTTAACAATACCCAAATTTCAAGAAAATCCTCCAAATACACAAATACAGTCAAATACTATTTTAAAATAAGGATTTGACACTTTCGTAAACTTTAGCATGTTCAAACAGCCCACTGGAGGTTCCATCCCATCTCCAACTATCGCCTACAAGTCCAGTATCAACCAGAACTAGTTCGATATCCTGGACCAGTCTTCGCGTCGCGCGTTGTGAAGGTCAGGTCGCCACACGCCATGCTTCAGAATAACACTGACCCGCTCGGCTTCTCTCATCCTTGTTAGGTCGGCGCCCTCTCTGTCCATTAGGCTGCTGTGATCGATCCACGGGTCGAGCCATAGGCTCGTGGCCGCCCTATCCTTCATCACCCATGTGACCCGTTGCTTTAGAAGCCTCCTTGCACATAAAATTGTTTAAAGATACCAGATGCATTGTTGTCATATCTGATCGCCCAGAAATTACCATCCCGAACATACTTATTTCGCATCCATGGAACCCAAAGGATCTTCAGTCTGCAGTCGCCATGATAGTCGGACCGCCACTACAGGAGTTCGAATCTCATGGAGCGATTCCAGAAACTAATTAACATTTCTAATATAGAAAATATGTAAATAATTATATTCCTTCCCACTAACATAATTACTAGCCATTAATAATTATACACTTTTACTTACAATAAACATTCACCATATGAAAAAAAATACTTTAAAATATTTTATATTATTTTAAAATAAATTTATCGTATCAATTTACGAAGTAATAAAAATAGTGACAGAAGACCACGTGAGGATTTCTAGTATTAATTAGTAATGTCTAAACAAGCCACAAGACTTCCAGATTTCGATATAAGTACTCAAATATTTATGGATAGTAAATGTTATGAGAAGTGAATTAGTTGAACCACCCTACTTTGTCTATCTACTTATTTCCCCTTTCCATGACCTATAGATCAATGTGAAACTGAATTTGCCATGGAAGAACTCCTCAAAGTTGAGAGCTATATCTCTACTATTACAAAAGAACTTCAAAACGGCTCAATCTTGAACCATCTTAGTCGTATATATCATCAACCATTTTTTTAAAATAAAATAAATTTTAAAATTAACTAACTTTTTATCTTCTGTGTGGATAATCGAACCCTCTCTCCTTACGTTAAAAAATAAGAAACCACCCAATAATAGAATATATTAAAGTTTAAAATTATGTTTAAACTAACTACATAATATTATATAATTAAACACATATCTATAATTTAAAAAATAATCATAACAAATCATTTTCAATATATTAAAATTAAATTTAAAATATTCTAATATAATTTATATTTTTATATACTTTATTAATACTATTATTGATTTTTTTTTTATACAAAAAAAAAAGACTATTAATCCCTTTCAAGTCGACTAAGAACGTGGGTTCACACTATTGCTAATGTGTAGTTTGACATTAATACGTAGACTATGACTCCTCTTACTATTCTCTCGTCTCCTTTAAAATTCACATACAAAACTTCCTTCTCCTTAATTTCTTCACCACCACCCTCCCCTTTGGATCTCCATGGACCGAAAATTCAGAGACCTAGTCGGAATTCTAAAAGACAAGGCGTCCATCACCATCACGGCCCTCACCGCCCGCGCCCTCCCACGCAGAACTCCCCCGCGGTCTCCCCCGACGTCGCGGTCCTCCGTGCGACCAGCCGCGCCCCCTCCTCCCTCCCCCCGGACCCCCGGCACGTCGCGTCCCTCCTCTCCTTCGGCTCCTCGTCCCGCCTCTCGGCGTCCTCCCTGGTCAACTCCCTGGCCTCCCGCCTCTCCTCGTCGCGCGACCCCGCCGTCGCCCTCAAGTCCCTCTGCTCCCTCCACCTCATCCTCCTCGGCGGCTCCTTCATCCTCGTCGACGCCGCGCGCTCCTCCTTCCGCCCCTCCTCCGGACGCAGGAGCCCGCTCAACCTCTCCTCCTTCCGCTCCGCCTCCTCCCTCCCCCTCTCCTCCTGGGTCCGCTACTACGCCCGCCTCCTCGAGCACTTCCTCCAGGTCAAGCCCCTCGTCGACGATCAATCCGACAAGCTAACCTCTATGCCGAACAGAGACCTGCTGACGGAGCTGGAGCTTCTGGTCGCCGCAGTGGAGGAAGTAGGCCGCATGCCGCCGCTGCTGACGCTCGAACGGAACATGCTCGTGATGGAGGTGGTGTCGCTCGTGGAGAAGGAGAGGATGGGCGTGCTGCATGGGATTGCCGTTAGGGTTAGGGAAGTGAAGGAGAGGCTAGGGGAGCTAGGGTTTGGCGAGTCGGTCGAGCTGGTTTGCCTAGCTCGGCGAGCGGAGGACTGTCGTCGTCCGGAGGAGGGAAAAGTGGAGGACTCGCTGTGGAGCGAGTTGAGGGAGCTGAGGGAGAGGGCCGGAGGGGCGGTGGTGGAGGAGAAGGGGAGGGTTAGGAAAGAGAAGGCGAGCGAGTCGGCCCGGTTCTTGACAGCCAGGCCGGAGGGAGCGGACCGGTTTAGGTCGACTAGGTGGATAAACGGTTGAGAGTGTCGAAAAATTACTGTGTGCCGGACTCATCGTACAACTTTCATATTATCCATTAGCCTGTATGAAAATTTGTGCCATGTACTCCACATAGAACAACTTTTCGATAGTGTGGGGTCTGTTACGAGAGTGTGGGGTCTTTTTAATTTTTTTGAGAACTGCTACGTTTGGCCAGTCCGTTCGTCACGTGTCGTCGTTCTATTGACAGATCAACTGATGTGGGGCCCATGAATACAGGAGAGCCAATCGGATGCGGCCACGCGACGGACGAGTCAGCTCGCCTGCCGACAAATTAGTTTTTTTCCTCTTTTTTTTCCAGGTGTGGTCCGGAGTATTTATTTGTATAGAGACGGGCGCAATAAAGAGTGCCGTTTGCTGCAGGTTACGTCGAGTGCTCCACAATTAGATTTTGGATTTTGTTGTTTGATGACACGAAGCAACCATGAAACCATTATTGCAAGTTGTACTTTCCTTGTATCATACGTTTCATGATCTCTTCTCCTCAAATCTTTTGTAAAATTGGGAGATTTGTGAACTTTTAGAAGGTTGGGAATTTTGTTTGTTGTTTGTGTGGATGTAAAGATCGAATGGAAGCATATAAAGGATGTGGTTGTTCAAAAAGACATGCAAGTTATTTATACAAACACTTGGCCACTTGAGCTAGATTTATCTAGACCTGTCTATTGGCATACCAACATGAACTGGTTCAAAAAATTGGTCCATGTGTCGGTCCGGTCTAAACGGATCCGGTTTAGTATATCCAGATATATTGGACCGCGTGTCTCGGCCCATAAGAGAGGTCCAACCCGATACGGTATGAAGTCCATGTCTGTCCCGCGACCTAAGATCCAGTCCGGCCCGAAGCTGGAAGTTGACTAACTAATTACCTTAGATATAGTCAGAAATATTTTTTTAATATTGGCCAATTAATTAGCTAGATATAATGAAAAAAAAAATTAGTTAAATTATTATTTGTTTGATAGAAACTAATTAATCACCTAAATATATTAGAAAATAAAATTTTCAAGTTATAGTAAAAAATAGTTTTTTATATTGGTTGGTTTTATTCTATTTGACCCAAGTCCGCCCAACCTAAAGGTCCACCGTGTCGTGGACCACGTGGACAATTTCTCCTCCATGCATAGGTGTGGCAAAGGTATATCCTCAGGACGAAGTCAAGTTAAGACCAAAGCGGTGGTACCCCCAAATTGATAAGAAGCCTAGATTTATACTTGATAAATTTTTTTTATCAAGCTTAGAAGTGGCCATGTGGGTTAATGCCATCGATTTAGGCCCATTCAACTTCTTACGGACCTCATCCAAGCTTGTGAAGTTAGTTAGTTACCTTCAATATAATTTTTTCTTCACTTCTTTGTTTACTTGCGTAGTTGTGTTTGCCTCTAGGAACGATTTGCAGGCTTTCAATATTTTTTTTTTTCAACTTCATAGTGGATGTTTTTTACGACTTGATTTTTTTTAAAATTTATTTGGGTGCTCGGACCTGTCCAACACGAATCCTGACTCCGTCACTGTGTATCCTAACCCTAAATCTTTTAAATTTTGTGGAACACACTTTCAAGATGGCTCTCACTTCTTGTAACATGTTTGAGTATTACCTAGTTAGATAGATTTATGCACAATAGGTACACGGGAACACAGACACATGACAACATTATGGTGTGTCCTAGTCTGAACAAGCTGGGTGGCTACCAATTCATACCATGGACAGTTGCTCTCTCTTTCTTTGCAGGAACCTGTCATTGTCTCTATCCATCATATATGCTACCCAGAATTGAGACCCAGCCATATACTTTTCTCATGGACTATATTGCAACAATTAGATTTTGTGGCAGTGATCACAAAATTACTCACAACTTAGACGATGGATCCCAGTATGGTATTATATACGTTAATTGCGGTAATTCTTTGTTACATTGGTGATCATCATTATGGGTTAACTGCAACTAGTTTTGGTACGAAATATTTGCACAATATCTGCACACAATTATTTTTTTCATGTTGACCTCTAGATAATTCTTTTTATCGAGGTGTTTTTTTCTCATTTTTAGCATGCCAATATATATAAGTGTCGAGGTTTAAGCAATGGTGCACTTAATCAGGGCGGCCCTGGCCCAGGGCAGGCCGGGCGACAGCCCAGGGCCCCCCGGCGAAAAGGGGCACCAACATGGAACTGTCTATAATAGAACTAGTATGTATCATATGTCCCTTTTTTAACAAAAACATTGTGGTGCACTAGTTACAATGCTAGACTTGTATTTAAGAGGTCATGGTTCAAATCTTGACTACAACAAAATTTTGTTTTATTTAGACTTTTTTTTTACATTATGTATGGGACCAATTTAGAAAATTTTGCCTTGGGCCCCCAATTGCTTAGGGCCAGCCCTGCACTTAATTAATGAGTTATGAACATTAAACGGCATGGGATCCGTGTATAGAGGGGGGGGGGGGGGGGGGGGGGGGGGGGGGGGGATGGAGTGCGGCCATGCGACGGACGACCAGTCCGCCTGTGGGTAAAAAAGTTTTTTTACGATGAACATACATCATAGATGAGTATGGTACAATTTATGGAAATTGCTTCTGCTTAAAACGTTGGCTATTCTTTCTGAAATATGTGTTATTTTTCATGGACTGTTCTCACGGTAGGGAAGGATTGCTTTCTAATTCTATCACGAGTTCTTTTTCACATAATTTTTTTTTTTTTTACGTTTTTCTTCTTAAAATTGTATTATAGTATCACCCTATGAGCATAAGCAAAACTTACATTTCCTAGTTTCTTATTGGGCTTTCTTTGTAATCAATGAACTCGGAATTACAGTAAAACAAATTGCTACTTCAAGTTTTGTAGGTGAGGAGTCTATGTACACCAATATGGAAACATATTGGTAACTTCAGAGACTTCATGCCACTTCATTTCTTGTTATTTTCTTTGCAGTCAACACAATTTGGGTTCCTTCTTTCTTCAGAAATATTACAAGAAAAAACAACTTTCTTTCTTTTAATGTCTTCTTTTATTGTAGGAAAATAATATTGTCTTGTTCTCATTGCTAGGATTTCTTACAATATATATGTGTCTACATTTGGGCTTATGGGTATGGGCCATATTTACATTACAAATATAATCTAACACCCCCCTCAAGTTGGAGCATGCAAGTCACAAATGCCCAACTTGGGAAGAAAAGAATCAAACACTTGCTTTCCAATGGGCTTGGTGAAGATGTCAGCCAGTTGAGAAGAAGTAGGAACATGCGAAGCTATTACGGTGCCATCTCTAATAGCATCGCGAACAAAATGCAAATCCACCTCAATATGCTTACTACGCTCATGAAATACCGGGTTCTGAGCCAGGTGCAAGGCTGACTGACTGTCACAATACACCGACATAGCAGACTCCTGGCGAACACCCAAACACGCCAATAACTCCTTCAACTATTTCAACTCACAAAAAAGCGCAGCAAGAGATCGGTATTCAGCTTCAGCAGAAGATCGGGAGACAGTTGATTGCTTCTTGGTTTTTCAAGAAATAGGAGACCCCCCCAGAAACACCAACCATCATGTAACAGAGCGGCGAGTCAAAGGACAACTTGCCCAGTCGAAATCATACCAACCAGAAAGACGAAGATCACAATCATCTTTCAAAAGAATACCCTGTTCTGGTGCATTTTTGAGATATATGACAACTCTCAAAGCAGTATGCCAATGATCTTGTCGAGGCTCCTGTAAGAATTGAGACAAGATATGCACAACATAGGCCAAGTCAGGACGAGTCAATGATAGATAAATCAACCTCCCAACCAGTCTCCGATAAGTCTCTGCATCCGCCATCCTTGGACTAGTCGATTCTGCCAGCTTGTGATTGTGCTCCATGGAAAAACCAGCAGGGCAAGACCCCAGCAAACCACATTCTGAAATGATGTCCAAAGCATACTTCCTTTGACACAAGAAATTCCTTCCGCACTCCGAGCCACCTCTATGCCAAGAAAGTACTTCAACACACCAAGGTCCTTCATGTGAAAGCAAGAACAAAGGTACTTTTTAAAAGCATCTAAAGCACCTGTGTCATTACCAGACACAATCATATCATCCACATAGATCAGAACATGCAACTCTACCTTCCCTTAAAAAATGAGAAAAGGGAATAATCGAAATGTGATTGAATAAATCCATAGGATATCAGAGAAGCAGTAAGCTTAGCGAACCAACAACATGGTGCCTATTTCAATCCATATAGAGACTTACGCAGGCGACACACTTTGTTGGGTTCACTATGCGAAAAACCTGATGTCACGCCCCAGAACCAGAATACTGGAGAGCGGGGGCAGACATAGCCAGCTACGTAATCCCAAAGTACGTTAATACTCTGAAATTACGTATAAGCTGTCAAGACATAGGGGTTACTCTACAAGCCATCAGTCAATCCTATGGTTTAACAATCCTAGGTATCTCAATCACAGGCAATTATACAAGAGCAAAGAGTACGATCATCATACATACAATAGTAAGGCGTCCCGAACCATATATACATGAATGATCATGAAGCCATTACCACAGAACTGATAACTAGATAGAATATTAGTCGTACATGATAAGGACTAGCTATAGTCTAGAATACACATATCATGTTTATGCCGTAGGCTACAATATCAAGAAAATACCAAAACACGAGCTAAACACGTGCTTGGGGCTAAACGTTACAAGAGGAGAATTTACATATCAGTGGAAGAATGAAAAAGAAACCCACTGAGGCACTCTGGTGCTGGCTGGTCACCGTCGAGTAGATGGTACGGTAGATCCTTCGGGCTTCTATCAGAACCTGGCCATGCAAAACCAGTGGGGTCAGACCCCAAATAGCAAGTACCACAAAGGAGGCCGAACTATGAACTTAAAACCAGCAATCATAGGCAATCAACAGGGAGAGAAAGCAATAAGTAAAGGAGGATCGAGATTCGTGCAGTACCAATGCACTTATCCGAACATAGGAAGACAGTAAGTAATTCATCATTTGACTTAAAGTAAACTAGAGAACATGTTAAATAAATAGAGCTAGGCAATATACGAAGAGAGGACGAATGTACTGTTCCGGAAGCCAGGTTACAACCCTTAAACCAAACAAGGACCGGGATTGTAATCCTTCGCTTGAACAGAACTTGGTCCCTGATCATTTATTGCTAGAGGTGACAATCATTAAGTGACAGTGAGAGTGTGACAATACAGAGTATAATACATTAGAGTGACAATCATTGCAACCATTATACTGGAACAATTAGGAACTGGATCTGGGAAGGTGATATACGATGAGATAGCCATGGGACTATTCAGATAACCAGGTTACAACCCGTAAACCAAACAAGGACCGGGGTTGTAACCCTTCGTCTGAACAGAACTTGGTTTCTCCCACCATTTATCGGCAAGATAAATATAAAAATCAAGACATGTAACAATCTTGTACAGGATCAAGACAAGACTAGACAGATTGAACCACATCCAACAATCACGGCCAAGCAACAAGTACGGCTTGCTACTTTAACTAACTAGGGTTATCACATGCCTAGTTACTAGCAAGATGCAATGAGAATTCCAAGTCCGGTTACCTGTTTGTTACTACCTGAGTGATCCCAGCAAGAAAAGGAAAAGATAGCAGGATATAGCAGACACACTGTAGTAAGATACATGTGTCCTAAGGTACCACACTCGACGGCGGGCTGGAAGTGCGCTCATCTCGACGGATAGCAACAAATTCCATGTATATATATATATATATATATATAAGGCCGGGACCAAAGGGGCAACAGGTAACTGGAAATTCTCCATAAACTATTTGATCAATCTAGTCATTAACTAG
The DNA here is from genome assembly GCA_029216955.1 of Iris pallida. Taxonomy (NCBI): domain Eukaryota; kingdom Viridiplantae; phylum Streptophyta; class Magnoliopsida; order Asparagales; family Iridaceae; genus Iris; species Iris pallida. The sequence goes on along the minus strand of JANAVB010030754.1, from coordinate 14,615 downwards.
CCAGATTCAGTAAATCCTGACCGTGGTACTCAGGGATCATGTCCTAGACATGATGCAAGACACAACCGGACGTAGTAGTTTATACAAGCACAATCTCCCACGTGTCCAGGCTAATGAATTGATTTGTCAAGAGTGTGCCACGAGGGCCACTATCATTATCATTATTACTTATCAAGAGTGCGCCACGACGGGCCACTATCAAGCATGTCAGGGTACTTGTCAAGAGTGCACCACCACGGGTCACTGTCGTGTCATGTATAGTAGGTCAAGTTATCAGGAGTTATCATATCATGAGTGCACCACGGCGGGCCACTATCATGTCAGGTATATCATGTCAAGTTCATCATGCCAAGTTCACTGTCAAATTATCATGTCAAGTTCATTGTCAAGAGCACCACTACGGGTCACTGTCGTGTCATGTTACTCAAGTACAATTATATTTCAATATGTCAATCAAATCGTGATTTATCAAGTTCAGGACAAAAGCGTAAGGATATAAAATGGCGTAAAAATACTCAATAAATCACGTGCCTAGTTATCATACTAATAATAATAGAGTAATATAATAATAATATAACAAGGCAAGGGAAGTCCATGCGGCTCAGGGGATGAATTCATGCGGCGCAGGACAGGTCAGGGTGTATGCGGCTGAAAGTAGAAACTCATGCGGCTCGAGATTGCTGGATTCCATGCGGCCAGGAGGATAGGCGCTATGCGGTTACAAGGGATACAACGCCATGCGGCTCACGGGAAAAAGGTTCTCATGCGGCTGGAACGGACTTGGGTTCATGCGGCTCGCAGAGCAGGGCTATGCGGCAGAATCGAGTCGAGTCCCATGCGGCCAGGGAATAAAGGGATCTTATATGGCTGCGCTCAGTGAGTCTTATGCGGCTGGAAGAAGTTCTCATGCGGCTGGGTTAAGTAAAGTCTTATGCGGCTGGTCGTAAGTCCTATCCCATGCGGCTCGATCTAATCAGGGTCATGCGGCCCGGGAATCAAAAGTCCATGCGACTGGATGGATCAAATCTTCATGCGACTGGGAGTAAGTTCCTGCAGCATAGGCCATGCGGCCAAGTCATGCAGTAAGCTTATGCGGCTAGGAAGGATAAATGGCCGCATAAGAGCTATGCGGCTCAGTTCATGCGGCTGTGAACTGTTCTTCTCCATTCTTCCGAGAAGAAGAACCACTCAAGCCATGGCTCCCAAGCTCCATGAATCTTTCATCCAGAGTCCAAATCCGAACTTCCATAGGTCAAAATGGGACATAATGAAATGCTTACAACATAGAACCATCAAAACTCGGAAATAACAAGATTAAATAGATCAAAACCCATGAAAACTAAAAATAATGTAAATCTAGATCTACAAGAATCTAGCCATCAAATTGGAAACTCCAAGTTCTAAACATGCTTAGAATATAACAAGGAAGAGAATGGAACAAACGAAATTAAGATCGTCCAACATTCGACAAGGTGTACTTGTCTCTCTCCAATGGCTAGGGTTTGGTGGAAGAAAATGAATGAAGAGGGAGAATGAGGAGGGAGAGAGAAAAGTGGCTTATATAACAAGCTCAAGTGTCTCCACCATTCATTCCTCTCCACTCAATCTAAACCATACACTTCATCTCATGAGAAACCAAACTAAACCAAACCAAACCAAGTCAAAATAGAACCGAACCAAATAAAACCAAATCCAAGTTAAACCAAGTCGTGAAATCCTACACTTAGGAAAATTTTAAAAATTACGCAAATCGATAAATATGAAATACGGCTCAAATAAACACGTATCCGTATAAAATACCGATACAGTGAGACGGGTCTCACACCTGGCGGCAACTTCATATATACTTCTGTCAGATCTCCATAAGAGAAAAGTATTGTGCACATCCATCTGGTGCAAAGTCTAGCCTTTCACAGCTGCAACAGCCAAGAACGCCCGAACTGTAGGCATCTTAGCTATCGGGGCGAATGTTTCTGAATAGTCGATCCCCTCAACCTGATGATTACCGAACACAACCAGCCGTGCCTTTAAGCGCTCAATACTGCCGTCGGATTTGTACTTTATTTATACACCCATCTACTTCCCAATGCTTTCTTCCCAGGAGGCAAATCGACAAGACTCCATGTCCCATTATCTTCCAGAGCCTGTATTTCAGTTTGCATAGCTGCGCCAGCCTGAATCTCGCGAGGCCTGACGATATGAGGTAGGCTCAACACCTGCAGTGATGGCTGCAAGAAAATTTCTGTGTCCAGCAGTAAATATGTCATAACTTAGAAATTGTGTTAGAGGATACGAAGTACCTGAGGAAGTGACGGAAACAGATGAACTGTGGTGAAGGGGGGAACTTTTACTTCGAACAGCATTCGTCACAAAATCCTGTAATCGCACTGGCTGTGATTTCTTTCTCATTCCTCTTCCCAATACTACCTCGTCGGGCACCTCTGGCAACATTGTATCCCCTGTATCATTAGTAGTATCCGCATTTTCCCTAGCGAATTCTTCTGTCAATACTTCTGCAGCTACCTGTACATCTTCGCTACTCGGTATCGTGCCACCAGCCACCACTCCGGCCCCAACCACCGTAGCCGGCACCACCCCAAAAGTCTCTATATCGTCTCCCGGCACCTCAACAGATGTATGGTGTGTCGCAAAGACATCTCGCTAGTAGAGCCACACCCAGAAAATTCTTTTTCATAAAAGTTACATCACGGGACACAAAAAATTTACCAGTCTCCAAATCATACAGTTTCCATCCCTTTTTATCAAGTGGATACCCAACAAAGATGCATTTTCTACTCCTGCTAGCAAATTTATCATGTCGGGATTTCAAATCATACGCATAGCATAGACAACAAAAAATACGTAGATGATCATACGAAGGAGCCGAACCATATAAAACTTCATAAGGAGACTTAAAATGCAAGATACTAGAAGGTGTCCTATTTATGAGATAACATGCACCCAGAACACATTTTTCCCAAAAATCCACAGAAAGAGAACCCTGAAATCTCAATGCCCTGGCGACATTTAAAATATGTCGATGTTTTCTTTCCACCCTTCCATTCTGTTGAGGTGTCCCAACACAGGATGTTTGGAACAATATATCTTGAGATGAAAAATAATCTCGTAAACAATTAAATTCTGTGCCATTGTCACTCCGCACACGACGGACATCGGCCCCAAACTGACGTTTCACCATAGCAATGAATTTAAGAAGCATAGAATAGACAGCACACTTATCCTTCAACAAAACAACCCAAACTCTAGAAAAATCATCCACCAAAGTCAAAAAATACCGTACCCCATTAGATGACGGAACACTATATGGTCCCCACAGATCACAGTGGATAAGTTCAAAGCATCTCAAAGCACGACTACTACTATCAGAAAAAGCATCACGAGTCTGTTTAGCTTGATGACAAATATCACAAGCCTTATGAAAAATACACTACTACCAGAGAGAAAAGGTAAAGTCTGCATTACTTTATCTGAAGGATGCCCCAGTCTACTATGCCACACCTCAGAATCACTCTCTTTGCATGCCAGGATTACAGAAGCCAAAGAAGCTGAAACCTCCCCTAAGAAGTAAAGTCCACCCCTTTGTTCACCTGCTCCAATCACCATCCTCGTACTTCGGTCCTGAACAAAACACAAATCAGGAGTAAATAACATATCACAATTTCTGGCACCAATCAATTGGGAGACAGAGATCAAATTGTAATTCAATGTCGGAACATAAAGAATATCCGTCAACACGAAGCAGTCAAAAATACTTTGCCTCTCAGAACAGCCTTAATAGTGCTCCCATCAGGCAAAATCACAAGGCAGACAGGGCCCTCAAAGCAATCAACTAAACAGGCACGAGAGCCTGTCGCATGAAGAGTAGCTCCAGTATCGAATATCCAAGGGACAGAAGAATTTTACCCATCAGACGATCAGAGTTTGAAGAACCAGGGTTGGAAGAATCGTCGTTACCCAGCAAGCTCATCAGTTTCTGCCATTGTTTACCTGAGAGTGGTGAAGGATACCCTCCATGCATCATATCCGCCGAACTCCAGCAAGACCAGCAGGGACACCATGACCAGCAGCGGCGACATGATGAACAACTCCTGCGCCACCAGCACCATGACCCCCATCACGTCTCTGTGGTGGTGCCAGACCTCTGCCACCACCAGCACCACGTCCGCCCTCACGCCGAGGACGAGTCTCCACCACTCTGGATAGCCAATCTTGGCAAAGCAAGTTGCAACATCATGACCTGTTTTCTTGCAATGAGTACAGATCATACCAGATTTGTCCCTGGAATCTGAGATTCTACTATTAAAGTAGTAGAAATACGAGGTGAAGACTTGATAGCCAGCGCCATCACCTCCTCAGTAGCGGATTGGACCTGAGATTTTCGCATATCCTCCTCCTTACGGACTGCCTGGTATGTCCGATCTAAACTTGGCTGAGGATCCTGAGCCAGAAGATTAGATCGGATATGACCATACAACTCAGCATTCAACCCATACATAAAGTCCTGAAAGTGATCTTCATCCCTCATAGCCTGTAGCTTGGCAGCAAGTTCACCACAGGTACAAGTTGGCAATGGAAAATAAGCAGCCTGTTCATCCCACAAAGACTGCAAATTTTCAAAATAGGTTTCCACAAACATCGACGCCGTTTGTTTACACTCAGCCAAAGCCCTTAATTTGTTGCTTCCGAGTGCCATTGCTAACAACAAATCTTTTCTCCAACAAGTTCCACAATGGATAAACCTCCTCAAAGTACGGCAAATTTCAGAGACGGATCAATGGTATTAAGAACCCATTGAACCAATAGTGCTTGCACGCATCTCCAATCAAGCAATTTGCTAGCATCATTAACAGGTTTGACTTCAGTACCCTCCAAAAAAGTGATCTTTCGCCTAGAGATCAGGGAGAGACGTATCGACCGAGACCACTCAGCATAGTTCGGTCCACGGAAAATAATAGGAGTAATGATATTTCCTGGTTGATCAGCAGAACTCAGAAAATATGGATCCTTCGGATTAGGATAATTTGGGTTGTGTGCACCACCACCGCCGATCGCGACGGAGTAGCTGGACGCAACATCATCTGCCATTGCGGATGTCGGTGTACAAAAAATTTTGTACAACTCCGACGAATTGGCCGCTGATGACGGGTCGGCGACGAATCGGCCGCGATCAGGGGCGCCGGATCTGGCGTGTAGGGGCGAGCGGATGTCGGGTGTACAAAATTTGTACAACTCCGACGAATCAGCCGCTAAAGGACGGGGTCTGCGGCGACGTCGGGCGCCGAGAATCAGTCGGATGCGGTCCGCGGTCGGCGCGGTCTGCGCGCGGGAGGATGCGCAGTCGAGCAAGAGATCGCGCAGATCGGACGGATCGGGCGACTTCGATCAACTCCGGATTCTTTACTTCAGCAAACAGGTGAATGAGGATCAATCTTCAGAAGACTCAAAAAATACATTCACCATCATTTTTTTTTTTAGTCTTTCCGAAGAGAGAGAAGGAGGATGTTGTCCAAAAAAACTTGACCTAGAAAAACATTTGAAAAAAAACTGAGGTGCAAAAGCAAACTGATGAAGAAGTTCTGAGACTGATTGAAGAACAGAAGAGCTTGGTCTCTGCTGCTCCGACTCTTCAATTGCGTGAGGCAGCCCGGATGCCAAAGTCCGAGCTTTTCCAGGAGGACGTTGTTCTACTCGGAGTCCGGCGATGCGGGGTTTCGGATATTTGGGATCGAGCGGAAGATTTTTTTTTTTTTTTTAGAAGAGGGGAAGAACGGGAGAGGAAGTCTGACGGCTAGAATTTTTCGGGAGGCTCTGATACCATGTAGGAAATATATTGTCTTATTCTCATTGCTAGAATTTCTTACAATATATTAGTGTCTACATTTGGACTTATGGATATGGACCATATTTACATTACAAATATAATCTAACATTTATCTAATTGTTATTTATAGGTAGACCTCTTTGCATGTTGTGTAAAGAAACTAACATACTCGTACAAGAATATTACCATGCAAACTGATGGAGACAATGCCTACTTGGACAATTTCAATGCTACCATTGCTATGATTTTATTTTTAAATGTTATCTTTTTCAAAATTTGATTCATCGTCTCTTTAAAGAGAACTCCCCCCAATCGTGTGTGCATTGGATTTCAAAAAATGATCTTCCATCTCCGACCCCTCAACTTCCCATCAAAAATCTGGTGGATCCTCCAAAGGATAATTGTCCTCGTCAAAGTTTGTTTTCAATTAGGCATCGTTTGGTTCGCGGAATTTTCGGGTTTGAAAGAAAAAGTGATTATTTTTCTATGTTTGGGTGCCAAAGAAATTGAGGAGGAAAGGAAAGTGATTTCCAATAAAAAAAATTAGGGGAGAAAGTGATTCCATCCATCCAAAAAGAAATCACTTTCCCACATTAAAGTAATCACTTTTCTTTCTAAATTCCTTGCCATTTCCAAACATCAGAAAGAAAAATCAATGAAAAATAAAATTTTAGAAAGGAAAGAAAATAAGGAATTGATTTCCTTTCCCTTCCATTCCCCGAACCAAACAAGGCCTTAGTTCTCTTTGACCAAAGTGCTTGTATTCCCATCATCTATGTCCACTTTCATGATTTTTCTAGTGTTAATTATAATTTTCATTGTGAATATTGGGTTATACAAAAAATTTGTATTTATTCATTATGTAGATAAAAAAGACAAAAAAATTAAACATTCATTTAATTTAAGATAACTATTATCTTCACTCAAGGTACTTGTCCAAGGATGGTTTAAGGATGGCAATAATAACGTGGGATGTTGTCGTACTCGAGTGATCTTGTTATCGAAGAGAGGCATAACATCAGTAAATCGATTTACGAGAGTATATATATTTTTTCAATTTATAAAGATGATAGTGGACCCAAAGGTATACAATACAACATATATAAAATCCGTAAATAACATTGAACAACTAAAAAATAAAAAAACAATAATTGGGATGTTCTTTTTAAAGAAATTGTTATTCGCATTCCAACCACTTAGTAGAGGACACAATGGAACACCAGTAACATTTTCTATCAAATTGTAAATCCAGATGATATTGCTTCCTTTCAACTGTCAGCATGCAACTAGCTTAGATGCGCTTCCCAGGTGGATTCATCCTGGCCAAGAGGTTTTATAGTTGTCGCCTCACTAGAGAAAAGTTTGTAAAACTGGTGGATGGAAATGGATCTTGAATGTTAAAATATAATAAGTCGCTGTTGGATTTGAAATGGATCCAGAATTCCAACATATAGTAACTCGGCACCTGATTCTCCTTTTTACTGAAAGTGGTAAGAGTGGATTCCGATTTGCTAAAAGTGATTTGTACCACTTGTCTGGAATAAATATAATCATATATATATATATATATATATATAGAATATATATATATATATATATATATATATATACACCATTCACCACTCTCTTATCTGGCTAATGGACCACCTAAATATAAAAATTATCAAGGATGTTGTACTTGGTTTGTTGAGGATTAATTTGTTTTCATTTGAATAAATTTGAAGAAGGTACCCATCCCTTTCCCATGCATTTGATGTGGTCTAGGTTTAAAGACGAGATATAAAGTATAGTTGTAGTGTATTCTCAACATTTTTATAGGAAAACAAATATTGTAGGGGGTGAGCGTCTGGTTTATTCGGTTTCAACCGATTCGAAGTAGTCAAATCGAATAAACAAAAATTTTAAAAATTTAGAAACGATTGGATTATTTTTATTCGGTTTAATGCATGGGTCGGACCCAATTTTATGATTGATGTTAAAATATATTTAAAAAGTTTAATTTTTATACATATTTTGTTGAATTTCAAAGTTGGACCGAAAGTTGATTATTTATTAAATTATCAAAGTTAGATTTTAAAACACATACATAAATTGTTATTTTCAAAACATACCTTAAAAATACATTTATAATCATAAAATATGCATAATACTTAGGTATTTAATAAATGCATAAATTTTATTTGATTTTTGGTTTTAAACCAGAACTTGAAAACCAAACGATTTTTTTTTTTGGAAATTGCTGAGATACCCACTTTCGGGTGGGTGTTTATGAAAACCCACCCTCATGGTAGGTTTTATGAAATATCCAACATTATATATTTTCACGTTAAATATTTTAAGATTTCATTTAGATGTTCTGTATTTACTAAATTGCCATTTTGATAATACCATAGCTACCCTTCGCGCAAATTTGGTCATATATATGTATTTGAATTCACAAACTCAGATTTTGATTGCGATTTTCATCTTCTCTTCTTCTTCTTTACGAGAGATCTGAATTCTATTGCTCTCATCTTCAACAGAGAGCGCAAAGATCGTTCGTAGTTCACTGTGCTTTTCTTCAGTCGAACTCCGATTATCGCTCATCATCTTCGTGGAGAGATTTGCAGTTTTTCGACGATTAGGTCACTGTGCTCGATTGTTTGATATAAACAAACAACAATGAAAAAGTATCATATCAATCAATATATACTTAAAAAAAAGAAGGAAAAAAATATCATTCTCCGTGATCTTAACATGGAGAACAGCCATTCTCCGTGATTTTAACACGAATGATCATTCTCCATGACTTTAACACGGGAAATGGTCATTTTCCTGCATTCTAACATGGAAAATGGCCATTCTACGTGATTTTACAACGGAGAACGACCATTCTCCGTAATTTTAACACGGAGAATGATTATTCTCCTGCATGTTAACACAGGAATAACCATTGTCCGTTATCTTATCACGGAGAATGGTCATTCTTCGTAATTTTAACATGGAGAATGGTCATTCTCCTGCATTCTAACACGAGAAATAGTCATTCTACATAATTTTACAACGAAGAATACTTCATGATTTTAATACGAAAAATGTCTATTCTCCTGCATGTTAACACAGAAATAGCCATTCTTCGTGATTTTAATACGGAGAATGGCCATTCTCCGTGATTTTACAACGGGGAATGGCCATTCCTCGTTATTTTAACAACGGAGAATGACAATTCTTCGTGATTTAAACACGGGAAATGACATACATTTTAACACGGGGGTATGACCATTCTCCTTGATTTTAACACGGAGAATGGCAATTCTCCGTGATTTTAACACGGAGAATGATCATTCTCCTGTATTTTAACATAAAAAAATGGCCATTTTCCGTCATTTTAACACGGAGAATGGCAATTTTTCGTCAATTTAACACGAAAAAGGCCATTCTCCGTGATTTTAACACGAAAAATGACAAAAGCTTTTAATTCTCTTCACATCAGCTCTCTCTTCTTAACTGGGGTTCCAGTTGATGCTGATGATGATTATGAAGTTGGATTCCAGTTGATGCTGCTGATGATGATGAGTAGGAACTAATGATGACGACATAGTGTGAAGATTGCGAATGGAGAGTCACTGACGAGTTTTTAAAGTAACATTTGAAGATTTTGGAGGAGAAACCTAGATTCGAAAGTGAGCATCGTATGGAAGATAGAAATATTTTTTTAAGAGTAGGTTCATAGGTGTTTTCAATAAATTAGAAGGATAAAAAGGTTATTCCGCACCCTTTTATATATTTTTCGCTAATTCTGGACACGCGATACAATGTTATTTTATGGTGAGTCTTTCATAAAATTTTACAATTTTTGGATATTTGATAAAAAATTTCGATCTTTTTTGAGTATTTTCAAAACCTAGATTGGTTCTCTGTCCAAAAACGAATAACCTACTCACCCCTAACATATTGTGCGTGTCTTAGTTTATAACTCTATTGTTATTGATCAACCGTGTAAATAAAGTTTTAAAGAATATGTCTGTTTTTTTATTTATTTGAACAAATCTTCCAACCATTAAGCTTTGGAGGTTCCCATGAATAATTGTTTCCTGGTGCGGAGATGACCACAAGAGCAAGTATTCCCCACTCAATAAAAAATTAGTTGTAAATATTTTTCAGCTTTTACTTAAATTTTCTTTTTACAATTTTACCTCAGTTTGTCCTTACTTATCTATATGCTATCTAGAATAACGTCAAGTTCTTTGTGACAAAACTCTTTTTCTTCTCCCTATTTTATTTTAAATCTATACATTTGAGTATTTTGATTGACTATGTACTAAAAAGATTATATATGTCTAATTATTTGTCTTTTTGGAAAAAATTATTTTAATATATATTTTACTACATAACGAAAGAAATTTTTTTTTTTTTACTACATAACGAAAGAAGTTTTTTTTTTTTTTTACTACATAACGAAAGAAGTTATTAATATATAGTTTTTTTAAAAAAAATTTATTTTTTATTTTTTTTTGAAATCACACTCACACACACAATTGGGGGGCTCGAACCTTGCCGGCCGCTCTAATACCACTAGGCTAGAGAGCTCGGACAAAAAAAATTAGACTGGCCGACTATATTTCTTATCTTCGTTGCTGACTGTACACAGAGAAATAGATTACCATTTATCATTAAACACAATAGAAGGAAATCATGTCATTAAGTAAAAATCCAAACATGAACCAACATATTTTTGGCTTTCCAAATGTGTTTAAATTCTCACCTAATTTTTGTTTTGGTTCTGCGTACTTTCAGAACCTGAATTTTTAATTGTTTTAGCTGCATAGTTATCCCTGTGCCTATGGTACTTATCCATCATCCGGTTTTAAAATTAATTTTCATTTATATTATTTAATAATTTTTTTATTAATTTTAAGATTTTTGTTATTTACATTATGTATCAATTATATTCGTAACTATTTGATATATCACCTATTTTGTAATTTTGAACCTTTTCTATTTATTTATTTTCTAAGTTGACAAAATATAATTCGCTTTATTGTATAAAAGATCATATTCTTTGAGGGCAAGGCTCATGTACGTGGAATAAGTTAGCTATTAACACGTGGGCCAGTGAACTATGCAGTCAAATATCAAGTACAAAAAGTACTTTACAAAATCCACATGTCAGTGGCTCCAAGCACTGGTAAACTCTGCCATTATATTTTCCTTTTGTACGACCAATTGAACTCTAATAGGCCTATTCGCCGTCCTTAGACATGAGCGGGAAAAAAGAGCGGGAAAAAATGGCAACCTGTGAATCCCGCCACCATAGTACTCAACAACGTATTAAAAGGGGCTCTAAAACTAATCTACCTAATACTAACGAGAAGAAATAACATAATATTAATTTGTAGTGTCATCCTAACATTTTGCCTAACACTATAATAATCACATTTATTTCCTGTCCTAGATCTTTGAATGCACAATAGTTCTGTTTCTTTTGTTTGTTTTTTTTTTTTTTTTTGCGACGTCCGACGTAACAATAATTGTTGGACATGGATGTCCTCTCTATCTTACAGGTGTGCCATGAGCGCCACTTTTTTTACAAAAATTATAGTTTGTATCTTGATAATCTAAAGTATATAACTATATATCATAATTGACAACTTATTACTGTGAGTTTTTATAATTACAACTTGCTTCATATGCTCAATGAGCCAGCATGTCATTAGAAAATACAAAAATGTTGTTAATAGCATCAATGTAATAAGTTACAAATTAGTAAATTTCTTAGTATCTAGTTTTCAGTTACAATGGTTTTAGAGTACTAATTTAAAAGATTAAGATAGGAACTTACAATTCGAAGAAGTTTATAATAGTTAGTTGCAAATAGTCTTGTCTTTATACAAATAAAATATGAATGAAGACAAGTAACGGCAATCCTGATGCATATATGTTGTTCCTTTGGTGATACGATATTATTGTTGTAAATAGTGTTGGAATTATATCATTTTTATTTACAGAAATTAGGATTACATTTTGTTGCATGTAAATGTTATTGCGGAAATTCCACATCTGTTGTTCAGAAGATGTAATTAGGTTAAGTAGTTGCAAAAAAAAAAAAAACTCTCTAAATACAAATCCAGTACTTGGTGTCACTTTATAAATTAAACGAAATTAATGTAGATGGAGCAACAACGCCCTCTTCCATAGCCGCAGCCGCCATAGCTAGAGACTCCACTTCCAAGTTCCTTGGAGCTATGATCTGGCAAGATAATCCTGTTCATGGTCCTGATATTAGCTTGCAAGCAGAGATTCACGCCATTTATCAAGGCATCCTCCTCGCCAAACCCTATCCTCTGATAGCCTTTCAAGGCATTATATTATTGAAGGAGATTCCCTAACGACCATTAGAGCCTTCAATGGGGACAAATCGAGCATCCCGGGGCGACTTCAAGTTCTCATCCTCGCTATCCAAGCAAAGTGCACGGCGAATCTATCAATTGAATTTCATTTTATAGGACGATCGGACAATGCGGTGGCTGACACCCTCGCCAAATCCTCCTTCCAAATGGATATAACAGAGCACTTTCTTGCTTCTCCGCCTGAGTGTATCACTCAGCTTCTTGCTGTTGAATGTCTCCTTCCAAATGGAAGTGTAGCTCATACTATTTAAATGATTGATTAATAAAGCTTTGGGTTATTAAAAAAAATAACATTAAACGAAAGATAGTGAAAATGGTAAGTGTAATATATTTATGGTACCTGTGTTACGATTAGTAAAAATACTAAGAGTGATGCTATATGTACCTCCAAAAATTTCATCCCTCTATATCCCTCCGCCATATGCCATTCCTTTATTGACCCAAGCAAATAGGGGAGAAGTTGGGGGAAGACATGAGCGAATAGAAAAAAAAACCACGTGGCGGAGGAATATCAAGAGATAAAATTTTGGAGATACATGAAGCATTTTCTTTTGCTAATTCACGGTTTCATGAAGAAAAGTATTTAGAATGACATAAATGATGCAAGAAATGTTATATTATATATTCACATTTATAACCAAGCAAACCAGCCAAGTTATACAAGGAGAAGAAATCCATTCCTTGAACACATATATAACCAAAACAGTTCGACTACAGAAACTCAAATAGAAATTCTACGGCATGAACATGTTTTTTTTATTGAGGCCATTGGGTTTTTCAGTTTAGGTCCTTAAAATAATTAAGGGATGAAATGCGTAATCCAATGGTTATTAAGAGTTTAAAAAATTAAGAACTCGTGAGTTCCTTAGGATTTTGTAACCAAAAATATGTCAACCTATAAAAGTACAAACTTAGCATATCGCGTAGCTTTATTATATAACTAGTTACTTTGACGTGCGTTATACGTTAAATAAATCTACAATATGATTGAAATATTAAAATTAAATTATGTTAGAATATTTTAGTTAAATATATTTTGAACATATTTTAGTTTATTAATATAATAATATATTTTTTAACATTTGGATATATGTTTAGTTAGATAGTATCATGTAGTTAGTTTAAATATAATTTAAATTTAAATATTTTAGTATTTATACATATTCATGCAGTTAGGAAGAATTTAGGTTTTAATTTTATTTAAACTACGTGAAAAATAACTACGGTTAGGGGACTTTTTTTTCTTCTAACGAAGTGGCTGATAAATTACACACAGCTTGGACGGCTCAATCTTGAACGGTTTTGAAGCCGTTTATATATATATATATATATATATATATATATATATAAATTCTATTAATATATGGGTACTTGTAATAAAAACTAGAACGTTATATTTAAATCAAAATCCTAGAGAACTAATGAGTTCTTAAATTTAAAAACTCCACCATTAATAGCTATTGGATTACATCTTGATTTTTTTCAATAACCTAGACAGAAAAATCAATAGCCTAAATGTAAAAAAATAATGTCACACGTCGTAACCACATTGTAAGTTTCCATTTGAGTTACTGTAGTCGAACTCATAAATCAAAATCTATACCAAATTGGAATTTATGAATGGTTATCAAATTCTTGCATGTCATATCTACATATTATCCGGTTATAGTGCTATCCGAGTTATCTCGATTAATTTATGTATGCACTCAATTAGCAACTCCATAATTATATTGAGTGATACTCCATTAGTGGCAATCTCTCATGACATGCATCTCGCAATAGTGTAGAGACGCCAGCACTATATATAGACGATATACGTTGCTTGCTCAACCAATATATAGTTGTGCATATCAACTTGAAGAACTCGATGGAGGAAGCCAAGAACAGCAGCATGAACCGAATCATCAAGCACTCTCTCATGGCGACCAACTGCTTCCTTCTGGTCCTCGGCAACATCGGCGGGCCCCTCGTCTCGCGCCTCTACTTCGTCCACGGCGGCCGGGGCCTGTGGCTGCTCAGCCTGCTCGAGACGGCCGGCTTCCCGATCCTCCTCCTCCCCCTCTCCCTCTCCTACCTCCGCCGCCGCCAGCTCGACCCGAACGCCAGGCCGCTCCTCATCACCCTCCCCCGCCGTCCCGTGCGCCTTCCTCGCCTCGTGACCGGCGTCGTGGACTTCCTCTACGCGTACGGCCTCTCCTTCCTCCCCGTCTCCACCTCGGCGCTGCTCAACTCCTCCCAGCTCGGGTTCACCGCGCTCTTCGCGTTCCTGATCGTCGGGCAGAGGTTCACGCCGTTCAGGCTCAACGCGGTCGCGCTCCTGACGGCCGGGGCGGTGGTGCTGGGGCTGCACGCCGGCGGCGACAGGCCGGCGGGGGAGTCGAAGG
>JANAVB010030753.1:0-33594 GCA_029216955.1 Iris pallida | reverse complement strand
GAAATTAATGAAGAGTTAAAAATATACCTAACAATGGGTTCTCTCTTGAGAAAAGCTTGGAAGAAAGAAAGAAATGGAGATGGAGAAGTTGGTGGTGAAGGAGAGAGAGGGGGGGGGGCTATAGGTGGCCGGCGAAAGCATGGTGGTGAGGGGCACTTAATTACAAGTTTGCCCCTCCCTAAGCCTAATGTTAAATTAAATCCAAATTAGGTTTAGGAAGTTGCTAAAAATAATTAAAAATCATAATTAAACTAAATACTCATGGGGGACTAGTCCAAACTCTTAAACCCTAAAGTTTAGTGTGGTGGGCCATGGTTAGCTAACATGCTAATTACAGCTCAAGTCGAAATTCACCGGGGTCCCGAATTAACTCGGAATGCGATGAAATTCGAACCCGACTCCTATAATAATTAAATAATAATATTCATGAAATAAATTTTCCAAAAAAATTATAAAATGGAAAATTACCATTTACCCCTAACTGGAAAAAGTGAGGGTGACAAAGCTTTCCACCTTCACCAAAACGTATGGTACCACGAGTCGGTGATATCCGCAGAAAAACTATGTCTCCAACCTAACCACAAACAAGGTCTCTAATTACTAAATAATCAAACATGATCAACAAACACAACAATAACCTACTTCTATTCCAGTCTCCAGTCAACTAAGTCAAACATAGTCCATGGTCAACTACTGATCAATAACTAGTCAATTTGTCTATGTCCAAGCATTTGGTCAACAACTGGTCAACTAAGTCAACTTGGACTATTTGGTCAATGGCTAATCTAGGGTTTAGACTAAAATAGACTATAGTGCTAAAAAAAAGAGCAAGACCAACTAAATCCTAAGTTCAAAACATACACATGTACACTCTACATTAAACTAGACTCATAACTTCTAACCTTAACCATAATATACTCTATAATACTTCACATAACCCCATATATCTTATCCGCTATTACCCATATATCACTAATGTAACCCATAGAACCCACACTATTCTAAGTGTATCATTTATGCATACATATAGACTAACCACTTCACAAGCCTAATCTATAAATATATGTAGAACCCTTAACCCATATCATTTATCACATATCCCTATAATTTTACACAATGCATAACATTAGCCTAACATGGAGGTTTACTAGCACAAGCAGCAATCTAATCAAAACAAAAGGGGCAGGACATGTAATACATGTATGAAAGGTGGTGAAGGTCAAAACTTATAATAAAATGAAGTCTGACACTACAGATAGGTTAGGGGGAAAAAGTTGAACCTAAGAAACTATGGTGGGTTGCTCTATAGGGGCAGGACCCTATATTGGCTGAGCAAATCATGAAAAAGGGTTAAATTATGAAGGATGATGAGATGTGGTCGGGACATGGTCTCATGTTCTGATACTTGATGAGTATCAGTAAAACTAATGAGGTTATCAGGTAAACAGAACATACAATGGTTAATATATAATGCAGGATATGCAAGTGGTGAAGAAGTACAGGATGAATGAGTGCATGTGAATCAAGGATATACAAGAAATGTTATGTGAAGTACAGGGCCTGTGCTAAGGTGCAGTGTGTCGAGGATATGAATGTGAACATGAGTGAATGAGTGTCAACATAAGTGCAGTGCCAATTTGTGTGGACATTTTAGGTATACAGGATGCTAAGGTAGTGCAGTAGTTCATCTAGATGCAGGACATGATCAATTTGTAGGTTATATGCCTAAATAGCAGGGAATGGAGTATCAATTGCAAGAGAGTGAAGTATGATTTGTGTATCTTAGTCTAATGTGTGAGGAAAGTCGTATGATAGTGATGAAGCACAAGATGGCTTGTCCGAGTAGGACACAAAGGTCATGGGCGAAGAGTGTCATGTATAGGTCATGCATGTGAAGTTGGTTTTGAGAAAACAACTATTCTTGTGCTCCTAATTTAAAGTCATGGTAATGTGCATATAATCATAATTAAAGTGGGAATGGTCAATGGCCGAAATGGACCGAAAGCTGTGATACGAAAGTAGCACAAGGGAACAAGGTTGAGCGGGACATAACATATCAAGGTGGAGATAATCTTGTCTACTACGAACTCATGAAGGAAGTTTCCAAAGGTTACATCTCTGACGTTCTAGAAATCAGAGTCACAGAAAGAATATTCGTCTACCTAGAATACTCTCTCTAGGGTTCCCTTCTAGTCATACTATCGCACAAAGCAATCACCAGTTATCAAAATATACAAGCAATGTGGGTCAATTATCTCAAAAGACATACTAAGGTCTAGGATAAAATTTGGGTACTTCTGAGGCTCTAGGTGGAACTAGATACTGCTCCCTCAAGGTTTCAGCCTGGACTCTCTGTGCCTCCAACACATCCCGGAGAGTCCGTATATCTGAGCTCCATCAGAAAACAACCCTCCCGAGAATATGGTATGGGTACCACTATAGGGGGCAGAGGAAACCCTCAGTCTCAGGTGAAGCTACAGCGATACTCAAGGACAGGCTCTGGTCATGGGTGCCTACTGGAAAGGGTAAGAAAAATAATAAGAAATCATCAAGGCTGTAAGGTAAACTAACATCCTATATAAAAACTGGTAGGTAATATAAATAAGAAAATCATCTACAATGGGTTATTATTCTAATATTAATGCTAACTATCATCTCTAGAGTACAGACACTCTACAAGTCATCATATCATTACACTATGAAAGAACTACATATGAATAAACTCTACCAACTAAAATATCCCTACTCTTAATGGAATACAATTTTATAACAACAGAAGGGTAAGATAGAGATGATATGTTTAAAAACTTTCTCAAGACACAATCTGATAATCATATGCGTCTGTCCAAAATTAGGTTACTCAGAGTCCTCGCCATGCTGCTAGTAAGCAAGGCTGGAATAAACGATAGATTCCATAACTGGGGTATGCACCTCTATAATCATGTCGTTTGGAAATCTCGCTATGTCGAAAGTATAGCTGCAAGAAATTCCAAATCTCATAACCAAGATACATGCATCCGAAGTCAGGTCTCTATGTTTCCGCCACGCTAGTTAATATGACTGTGATAAACTACAGGTTCCATAATCAAGTAGACGTTTTACCATCCCTGTTATTCCTGTCAACATATGTTATCAAAAAATATCATAACTCAGGCCATAAAATTCATCTCAATAGGAAAATCAGAGTCAACAACGATCCATCAAAAATCAAATTAAATAATCAAGGAGTGAGAGCGAACAAAATAAGGAAAAGAATTTCAAATTGAAGTTTAATAAGATTCTCAAGGGTCATCCCAGGAATCTCTTAAGGAATTCTAACTATGATTGAGTACCTTCAAAAATATCCTAATCCTACTGCAGGCTGTAGTGATACTCTAGTTCGAATACCACTACATTTACTCGACTAGACCTGCATGGGCAACCACTAAAATGTGTCACGACCCGTACCCTAGAGTAAGGGAACGAGAAGTGGGTACGTCCAGCCTACGCCTCAGTGTCGGCGGTAGAACGCTGTCCTAGGTCATTCATCTAACAATATATAGGTAACTGTACAGTATATATACTCTGAATGGAGGTGACATAGCAAATACAGTCTCAATCACATCTAAGATAGAATACGATAAAAGATAGATAGATAAAGGAATCCATAAGAGATACAATAGATAGAAGTCTAAGTGTCTATGATAACATCTCCACAAACATCCTGATAAAATAAACTCCCAATATGTACATATAATGTATCAATGAGAAAGATAAGGTAAGAGTCTAAGCTAGCAGTCTAAACCATTGGTAGATCCTCTACTGCAAGTGGGTCCAATTCACAAGTATTGTCTATAGCTGCACCATAATAGGTAGACACCAGAGCCTCATCCACATCCTCTGTAAAATTTTCAACAGGTCCAGTCAGGACAGGAGTGACAGTACATCTCAACAAATCATAACAGGTTAGGAAATATAAACATGCTAGAGAGTAAGATACAAAAAACTGAAAGAACAACATGATGTAAAAGAGAGAGAGCTGTAAGTAAATAGCGACAATATAGAGAACTATCAATGACTAGTTGTCACGACCCGATACCCAAATTGTTGGGCCGGGCCGAGCTATGTCCAGCCTACGCTTGGTTAAAGCGTAGTAAGCTATTCTAAGTATAGACAATAAAGGATCTAAGCTGCTAATAGTTCTAAAATCACATTTAAAGGTTCATCACAACACAGCATCTATAAGCGAAGGTAAACAAGTACAGATTTAATAATACATAACCAAAGTATCTAACTGAAGACAAAGTCCAGTATCCAAATATAAGTTGTAGAAGCATGGAAAAATATCAAAAAAAATCTCTATGCGGCTCGGAATACGAGAACCCATGCGGTTCATACAGGAGCAGTCCCACGCGGTTCAGAGAGACTCTTAGTCTCATACGGCTCGGGGCAGGAGAGTCCATGCGGATTACATAGGGACAGTCCTATGCGGTTCAAAGAGCCCCCCCAGCATGCGGTTCAGAAGTACATACGGCTCGCATACGACCAACAGAGACCCCTTCACACAGCTGGCCATCGAGTAATGGCCCTATTTAATGCTCTGCCATAATTTGACAGATGACGGCTCTGACACGAAGTGTCATAATAGTCCTGTCATAATGACAAACTCTTTGGGAATATGAGAAAATCTATGACACGATCCGAGATTGACACGTGGCTACTCCCATGCGGCTCAATAGAAGAACAGTTTCATGCGGCCGGCAAGAATCATCTCCCTGCGGCTCACCAAGAAGCCATCCCATGCAGCTCCATTGAGAAACAGCTTCATGCGGCTGGCGAGAATCATCTTCCTACGACTCACCAAGAAGCCATCCCATGCGGCTCGTAAGTATTACACCTATGCGGCTCACTGAGAAACTACCCCATGCGGCTCGCAAGTACTATACCTATGCGGCTCACTAAGACGCTGTCTCATGCGGTTCATGGATATTAGCGATTCTGACAAGGTCCACCATTAAAGATGTGGCAGAGATTCAATGGTCCCCACGACTTAGCAAGGATGATTATGGGAGGCAGATCAATCAGAGATTTACCAGATCCCAATAACCATATTTAACGTTATCCTCATAATTAATGAGATCAGATCATATCATTCATGATCAAGTCAATCGGACACTGGTAAGAAAATCAAGCCTGACACACACAACCAATCATGAAGATTTAAAGCAATCAGCATTAATCAGTCGCAGGATTCAATACTATCCCCATTTATGGCTCAGATCCTTCACGCCTTAAACGAATGGTCCAGATTGATTATACATTAGGCCGCCGCCACTTTGAGAATGGGTAATCATCCAAACCCTAATGATGCCCCACTATTATAAATAGCAAGGTACCATTCCCTTGCGAAAGAGACACGATCAGAAAAAAAGATAAAGAGAGACTCCCCCAGTAATCAGAGAAAAAAAATACACAGAGAGAGAAGCGAAAAGAGTAATAGAGAGAGAGCAAGAAGAGCATTTCTTCATTAACGCCAACCATCTCTTCACAGGAGCCAAGGCTGCATACCGATCGTCCAAGGAGTAAGGCAGGGCTGCCGTCGTCTTTCCGAGCCTCTATCGTCACCCCCAGAATCTAAAATAAACAATTGTACTTAGACTACTATACCTAGGTTTTTGTCCCTAGGCTTTCTTTGTACAAGCGAGTTTGTAACGTGAAGTAAAAGTCCGATCCTCCGATAATTCTTCTGTTCTTTTATATTTCATGGCAAACACGATGGCGACTCTGCTGGGAAAAAACTTATCCACGGCTGAGGAGTAGGTGATACAGTCGGATGCAGCCAAACTTAGCTCCGCACAACAAAAGATGGTCGTCCGCTTCGACCAACAGGCGTTTGAAGAGATGCTCTCCGAAGGAAGCGC
Organism: Iris pallida; assembly: GCA_029216955.1. Taxonomy (NCBI): domain Eukaryota; kingdom Viridiplantae; phylum Streptophyta; class Magnoliopsida; order Asparagales; family Iridaceae; genus Iris; species Iris pallida. Next base: position 27,694 of record JANAVB010030753.1, on the reverse strand, counting down.
TGGCCCGGTCCAGAAGCGCACCCGCAGGACGAAGGCTCGGAAAGAGTGGACGCCAAAATCATTTGCTCCTCCCCAAGCCCTCGATGGGATACCCTCTTTGCTCAAGACGGCCAAAAGACTCTCCTGCGGCCCCACTTCAGACCGTAGACAACTCTGCTGTCCCCAATCCCGGAAGAAAATGCTATGATGCTGGACTTGCAAGGACAAGAGGAATTCTATGCGATCCGACCGCATGAGGGTATTAGCCGCAGGAGAAAGCTCATGTGGCTACATCTGCTAGCCGCACAAAAAAACTCATGCGGCCACATCTGTCAGCCGCATAGCTTATGCGACAAACTGCCGACTACATAGATGAAACTCATGTGGCTAAGAAAGTCAATCGCTTGCAGAAAACCCATGCGGCCACAATTGCCAACCGCATGCAGCCAGCCTGCACGGTCGTGAACTCCTAGCCGCATAAAAACAACTCATCCGATAGCAGAAGACAGCCGCATGCAAACAGCCTCCACGGTACCCAATTCTAGCCGTATAGCGTCCTTCCACGCTTCTCTCGATCAGTCTTCGACCGTCTCTCATGGCCCTGACCCTGATGGTTCTCTGGATGATAAGCCAGACTCTGTGGTATTCAACTTGGACTCCTCCTATTACGCACCAGCAAGTGCTAAAAAGGAAGTCTAGAACATCGCAGCTCATCAAGCCCAGTCAGCTGTTCCCAACCTCTGACTATCGGAGCGTTCCGTTGACTATCATACGGCCCTCTGATGAATTTGTATAGAACCGCTCGAGTCCAGCCCCCGGCGGCAAAAACAAAGTGTTCCTCTACCTGCGTGAGGCGATCCTCCACAAGCGTAAGAAAGAAGGAGTTTCGGTGTGCAAAGTCCTCGCTTGGACATCACTCGCACCCAAATCATCGTCAACTTTTGTTACAATAATACGACAGTGACGGAAGATCGGTCGTCCGTCTTCCAAAGACTAAGCATCCGAGCTCAGAAGACGAGGCACCTCCTGTTGTCTCCTGCAATTCCGCTCAGAAAGTCCCCGTCGAAAGGAGAGGAAAGAAGACAAGCATCTCCAGTCCCAATATATCAACCACCTACAGCTAAGAAACTGTCGTCCAAACGTTGTCCTCTACCGGAGTATTCCAACACACCCGTTCAAAGACGAAATCTGCCGCAATGGGAAATTCATCGTCCACCATCGCTGGGGTTGTGGGAACTGGGGGTAGCACTCCTTCGAACATCCGCAACATCTGATGTTTCAAGGAACCGAGCCCGGACAAACAACTCTTCCATCAGGTACAACAGACGCTGATGTCCTCGAGAACATCTATGACTCTCAAGACGAAGAAAGCTTTGGAGGCTGGGAATCGTCTCTCGTCCTCCGAGTCCGAAGCCGAGAACATTCCCACCTATCCCGATGACTTCTCGTGCATGGTACCTCGGAGGCCACCTCTACCGTTCCTTCCATCACTTCTCATGCAAGGACGGTGTTTATGACGGACAGCAATCAAGGTGGTTCCAGTGATCGCCAGCGCATCGACAATCTCGAAGTCATATTACTTGCTTTGGTCAAGTCTGTAGACGAGATTAAAGCGGCCCTTCCAACTCTACAAGGAGGAACGCCTGGCCAAACAAGCGGGGGTCCCATGGTCAATGCAGACTCGAATTCGGCGGTGCCGAAACCGGGTAATAATCCTCCCGAAATAACAGCCCCTACCGCGACAGATGAGGCCCAAGAAGTAAGAAGAGAGGTGCAGGAGCTCCGAGCCATGTTCCATGCCCGAGAAAATGCCCAAGACCTCAGATCAAACGGCAACTATACCCTGCTGAATGGAGGAATGTTCCATTCCCACCAAGATATAAGCCGTTCAATATCAACCCGTATGATGGCAAGACCTCAGCAAGTCGGTACATCACGTACTTCGAGGTCACCACCGACCATCTGCCCTACGATTGTTTTCCATAAATAAATTCACTTTATTTATTGTATTCTGGGAAAATTACAACTGTGGGAATCTGATCTAGAAGACGATCACTTTATCCCTTGGACTATGCGAAGAAGAAAAGCTCTCAAAATTTTGACAGTAGATAACTATGTATCTGTACAATGAATGAGAAAAAGAACTCTATTTATAGAGTCAAAAATAACTGAAAGGATAACTGTCTTCACAGCCTTTGCCTAGTTGAAAATCACGCAGGATTTAACATACGCAAGGTTGTGAGAAGTTACTGGACGTGGCCTGTAACTGTTGGACACATGGCGATCATGCATGAGTCGTGTGCAAGTTACAGGACACGCAGGCAAGAGATCAGTGGCATGGCTGCCACGTACTCCAATTTGATAAAATCTACGTAGACTTTGTTGAAGACGAAATCCACGCAGACTCGGAGTAGAAAGCTTCAAAATCCACGCAAACTTGGGACAGGAAGCTTCAGGATCCACGCAAACTCGAGGCAAAAAGCTTCAAAATCCACGCAGACTTGAGGAAAAAACTTCAGAATCCACGCAAACTTGAGATGAAGATCTCACAATACACGCAGTCTTGAGATAAGACTGCCAGCTGTCTCGATTTGGCGTGCCTCGACTGACACAAAATCTCTGACAGTGATTGCTTTGTCAGTCACATTAAATGACAAGAAACTCTTTTGGTACGCCAACTTGACGAAGGCTGAGTCTTGCTGAAGAAGATTTCGAAAGTCACGCAATAGTCGGCTGTGATCTCTCGAGTTCCGTGCATACGTGGCATACGAAGAGACATTCTTCGACTGTCGTGCTGTCAGTCATAATGACTCTCTGACAAATGATGAGCTGTCTCTTCAGCATGATTTGTAAATATTGTCCTGATCAACTGAGCGTGACTTTTGACTCTGTCATGATCAACTCAGCGTGACTGTCATTTTTAAGGCCTACAAAACCCCCTTCAAAGTTTTCGAAAAAATGATAAATTATTTCGAAATACTTTGAAATCGAGATGTTAAAATGAAATCAGTCACACTGAGATGACTTTAAAGAGATATTATTCCTGAATGATTGGACTGTTGGGATTCTGTGCAGTTAGGATCCCGTATCAATCTCCTAAATCGAGGCAAATTATGATAGGCCGTTTGGAATTCTTCATAAGCCTATAAATAAGCCATAGATTACTTCTTTCTTTTTTTACTTGTATTGAAAAAGAGAACCCACAGAAGAGAACTTCATCTTCCCCGACGAACTCTTTCTTCCTTAACTTTTCTTTCTCAGCAGCAATGGCTCCCAAGAAAGTTGATGCTCAGGCCAAGGGGAAAGCCCCTAGCGACTTCTTCGCGTGCCACTACTGACAAACTTCCTCGACAGGAAGTCCCGCAAGCTCCTATGCATCGTAAGTGATGGGAGAACATGAACTGTTGAAGACGACTTTGATGAAGATGAACTCCACATAGAATTTTTTAGAATCTTAAGATAATAAACTTCAGAAATATATCCCCCCTTCTTAGGGCAAAGGATATTAATAAAGTATGCCCCCTCTTTAGGGTCGGCCATACTTCACATCTTCGTGTTTACGAAGCTCTGTGTTCCACGTAAAGGAGCATGACTCTCATGACTCTGCATGACTTTTTACATTGGCAGAAATGTCCATGTTTGAAATAGTCACGCAGCTTCATGATGATGCTGCATGATTTTTCATATGTTGACAGAGATGTCAATGTTGAATTATTCACGCAGACTTCTGAGAGTCATCTTCTGGATAGATTAGTCTTGATCTGTCAGCGTATTTTTGTCATTTTTACTTAAATGTGATTCTGGCAATGATGCGTGACTTTCATTTTAATCTGTCTGGACTTTGCGTGAATTAATCATCCGCGTGAATAAATCACTCAGCATGTCATGGTAGTATATCCATATAGAATCTGCGTGACTTTTGAAATTTCTTTCAAATACTGTAATACACGCATAGATATAGATATATCTGACTTTGTCTTCTGTCATTTTCTGTAGTGAACATCCGAAGCGAAGAAGCAGAATATGAAGGGTGTTTGAGTTTCTCATTTAAGCATGATCTATCTCATGTACAATTCCCTCAATTTGATCTTTCTGAAGCAAGACTATCATTATTGGCCAATCAAGATCATACCACTTTACTCTGCTTAATGAATGGACAACCCTTTCAGAGTTTGGATCTGGTATCCCACAAGAAACCAGCATTCTTGTTTGGAGATGCCATAGCACAGAAATCTCAGCCGAAGGGCATAAGAGAGAAGGTGTGCTTCTACTTCGAAGGGGATGTGAAACAACCCATGTACTGGCCAAAGGTTTCCAGGGGTTTGTCAATTATGAGACTTATGCATGACAGCTACCCGAGAAAGATGTCCTGGTATTTGACAGAATATCAGCAGGCGAAGGCAAGCCGTATTATTTATAGGAAAGAAGGGATTTTTTAGTGCCCCAGAAGACCATGTATCAGTGTTTCGGGATTTGAAGCCTGGATGCATACCACCTGAAGACTCAGCCATATTGATGCCGTTCAGGATGCCCATTTTCATAAACGAATTCATGTCCAACAAGAATACATTCTATCCGACCGATTCGACGTTGAGGATGAACGGTCTAATGAATCAGAAGAATGTGAGATGGAAGACTTTAGTCCACTGGGCTTTGGAGAATTTTGAAACTGAGCTGAAGAAGATAAATCTCTATGATGTCGTCGTCAATTCGTCCTACGACTTAAAGCCTAACCCTTTTCTGTTCCTGGCTTTGGTTGAGAGGTACAACCATAGGACGGGAACCTTTATGACTCCGAAAGGAGAGATGGGCTTCGTCCTTCATGAGATGGAATACATCTCACACCTGCCTTCAGGCTCGCTGCCGTATGAGGAATATGTTCCTACGACCGAAGAGCTGAACTTTCTGTCAGAGAAGAACCTAGAGATGGCACATCTATTTAAGAGATGATGTGCCATTTTGGCACATGTACTCTATATTACAAGGGTTCCAAGGATGAAGCTGGCAACCACATTCAGAAGTGGATGCCCTACCTTTTCATGAACCGTGAAAAGGATGATAAGAAAATAAACGAGAAGAGATGGTACCAGATCAGCAACTTCAAACCTCTCTGAAGGTGAAATCATTTATCTGCTGGAGAAATATGATTGCAAGGATTTCACTATTACTGAAGACTTGGTACGAGTTCAAAGCTGGCACCACTTTTAGCTCTTATGTAAGACAGAGTGGAAAGAGTCTGTCGAAGAACGGTCATCTGGCCGGATTCCTATCCCTGTGGTTAAGAAGATTCACCGTTCCTGGCTCCAGCTCCTTGGACAGGATACACAGAGGCGTTATCTTTGCAGCGGTGCGCCTTGTGTATGGTTATAAGCTGGATTTATTATCGACGATGACCTGTAGACTGAATGCGGGTCTTCGGAATTTTATCACCAATATGCTGTCTACTCAGAGGATGATGACTGAAGAATTCCCAAGGATAGAGATGCCCTTCACGTATCTTTATGGTTGGCTTCTCCTTCATCATGATGGTCTGATACCTCCACGGACAGGAGGAAGTAGCAGTCTTTTTCTGGAGAGGTACTCTGGAGAGACATTCTGGAAAGTTCATACCCTTCCAGAATGCAGAAATGTCTTGAATCGGGCATCACATTGGTCTATCCAATGTGTCCCTCCACCACAGGGCTATGAGAGTATGCCCTTAAATATGATGGACGGAGATATGGGGAACAGGTTAGACGATGTAACCTTTCAATAGTTGCAGAGGATCCGGCCTTCTCATCTAGTATACCGTCACGAAGAAATGGCATATCTGGAGCCATATTTACCAAGCCGATTTGCCAGACAATTCGGATATGACCAACTCTACGTTGGGAACGCCACCACTTGTCTATCTGCTCGTGGAGGGCTTATCGACGGAGCTCGTGCTTGGAGATATTTTGCGGCTAGGGATACAAAAGTTGTATTCTCTATGCCTAATCCTTTGTCTAGCTCGGGGCCAAAGATGCTTTACACATATGCTCGCTTCTATGTGTCGTCGAGCACCTTCAGGCCGAGTTTCAATCTAAAGACCTTTGTTGCAGAGGATGAATCGAAGAGGTCAAAGAAGAGGATTGTTATTCAACATTTCCCTCCGGAACCCGAAGATGAAACAACGGAGGTTGAACCTCTGTATGAATTGTTTCAGGAGGGAAATTTTCCTGATGAAGTTCTTCCCCCATATATTTGTATCTCTTTCTAAGAAGAAGAGAAGTGATGAATCTGAGACTGTCTCCAAGAGGAGTACTAAGTCTCCAACATCTAGGAAAAAGAAGAAAGAAGTCTCTGTGACTGCTACATCATCTTTAGGCGGTATCTCGGTTGATGAGGACGATGCCGCTGATAAAGACGAAGAGACTGATGAAGACGACGCTCCTTTGATAAGGAGGTCAAGAGACAAATATGTCAAGAAGTCTGTCAGCAAAATTAAGGGCAACAAACTCCTAGAAACGATCATGAGTGGAGGAGTTTTGCCAGAAATCAATGAAGCAGCTTCTACTGAGAAGACCGATCTGATGATATTCACCTTGCAACAGCTTCAACTGAACAGACTGAAGTAGAGTCTGTTCAAGCTCAGGAAACAACTGCTCCAACCACAAGTGGAGTAGCTATTGAACCTCAGAGACGAGGATAATCCCATTTGAGCATGGGACAGAAGGCGTCATTCAAGCACTGGATGACCAGATTGATTACTCTGAAGAAGCAACAGCTCCGGAAGAAACTACCAAACAGTCAGAAGTTCCTGAAATTCAAGCTAAAGAAAACATTTCTTTGGCCAGAGGCGATGAAGACGTGCCGGCGTCTGAGCTATCAGCTGCTGATGATCTGTTAAAGAATGTTTGTCAAGATATCATTCTTCGACCCGATATTCAGAGACAACTGAACCGGCAGCCAATACCGAGCTTGCTATCGTCATTGTTCCAGAGACTCATGAAGATGTAAATATCATTGATTCTGAATCAGAAGTTCATCCTGAAGACGAAGAAGAAGAAGAAGCTGAAGGAGGAGAAGACTGGCATGCTGGCTACTTCGACTCCTTATGATGCGGATAAAGTAAAGGGGAACAGAATGGAGCTTAGCCCTGAACCTGTTCAATCACCGAACAACGCTGTAGCACCCAGTAATTCTGGAGCTGGAAGCAGCCATATAAAGCAGGTATCGGATACAATCATGGACCGGCTGCGAGAAGAAGCAAAACTCCCTCACATACTGAATATGAACCTCAGCCAGGTAGAACTTTATTTCAGATTCTGTTTTTGCTGTTTCTTTTTTTTTTTGTAAATACTGATTATATTTTTCTTTAACTGTAGGAACTGCTGCAGCAATGAGTTCGACTCATGCTTCGCTTATCCAGGCTGATGCTGATGAAGGGAGTTCACACTTGCCAACTTCTCCGGTCGCACATACTTCTGTTCCAAGGATTCAAGCTTCTTCTTCCATGATGACAGCGACTCCTGGATTCGAGATTGGGCTAGCAAGAACCTTGGGAATGTATCCGAGATCATTTATTCATATCTAGATACATATTCCAGACGCTTCTTGAAGGATAAAGCCATGCCCTTTTCTGATCTTCGAACTATGGTCAAGTTCCTACTGATGGCGTTGCGACATGCTGGTTGCGAATCTCAGTGCATCTTCTTCGAACATCTCCTAGACTGAGTTAGAAGTAACTATCCGAAAATACTGGGAGACCCAGAAGGAGGACATTCACTCTTTAACTGTAGCTGAGATTGATCAACTAGAGCATGAAGCACAATCCAAACAGGCAGCTCTCGAAGCATTTCTTGCCTCTTCTACTAAAAAATTAGTAGAAAAGGGTGAAGAAATATTAGCTGCTCGTCGAAGAGTAGAGTTTTTAGATAAAGATAAAGCGTCCAAGACTGAAGAACTGAAGAAATTGAAAGAGGAATTAGCTCGTCTTCAAGAGCGTATTGCTGTCATAGAAACAGAGCAAGCTAATGTTGCTACTGTTTATATCTCTGAAGCCGAACACTGTTGAGACTCTTCAGAAGGAACGAGAACAGATGCAGGCGAAACAGATTGAAGAAGTCAATCGTCGCCAGTCTGCCATCATTATTTTTGATGAACAGAATGTTACAATTGTGGCAGCAGAAAGAGTTAGAAAGACTCATGAAGAGAAACTGAATGCTGTTCTAGATCGTATTAGAGAGCTGATAACTCTAAATAAGTGAATCTCTTTTATTTTTACTTTCACTTGTATTTCATGTTTTGATTCTGGAATGAATGAAAATCCTTGATCTGATTTTTGGTTTTGCTGTTTTGATAATGATAGATTCATAGAAATATGTTCCAAAGGTAAATAATACATGACATATTTCAGTAGAATAGAATATACAAACAAACTTTGTAATTCTATCAGATGATATTAAACCAGAAATGATCTTAGTTTAATACTGATTGGAAAAAATAGAATTCAGACATAAAAATATCTTTGAACTCAATTTTTCATGATCTTTAGACTCGGAAATCAAAAGACTAGATGAATGAACGGGTTAACCGTCAGATTATAATGAACGGACTGAACCGTCGGATGGATGAACGGATGAACCGTCAAGTATTAATGAACGGACGAACCGTCAGATGAACGGATGAACCGTCAAGTATTTAATCACTTTTCAAAACAGTCAATTGGAAGACAGAATGTTGCAGTAGAAGTCACCGATACTCGTATCGGAATCCCAAGAAGTGGTACTAGAAGAATCAGATCTCTTATCTTCGTCAGATTCAGGATCTTCATGGATAATATTGATGAAAGGAGTAGGAGCAATATAGCCTAATCCGTATTTCGTCCTCCCATATTTCAGAGGAGGAATACGAACAGGCATTTTTCTTCCTTTTCCACTATTGAGGCCATTTCTGAAGTCATAGCCCATATTTTTGATGATGTCTTTAGATTGCTGACTATAGCGACGTAGTTGTAATCTTCCAGTATCATCGTTTTTGTCATCATCTTCTAAATCAGAAGGACTTTGGGGCCCTTTGTAAAAGAGTATTGGAATGTCTCCTGGCTTTCTGCTGGGAACTAGAAAGTATGAAGATTGTACAGGTTCTAGAGATACATCTGTATGAACAGTCTGTACAACTCCTATGGTTATTGTGCTCAAGTCATCTAACAAATGTAAATAACTATGAACATAATTACACACATCAGCGTACTGCAAAGATGGAGACTTTTTATTAAATATAAAAGCAGCAATATTTACATTGGGAGAAGGCTGAGCCTTAGAGATTTTAGCCAAGTCAATGACTAAAGGGGAAGAAGAAGAATGAGAAGAAGCTTTGTTTCGATTAAGATCGATAACAAATGGCTCAGAAGAGGTGAGCTCCCTTGAAGCTTGAGATGGAAGAGTAATCCGCCCTCCAACTGGAATTAGCAGAGTATCCTGTGAAGATACAGGAACTGTAGTACGCCCACTAACAGGAATGATCATTGTATCTTGAGCAGACGACTGAGGCAACGGAAGAGATCCGTCCACTCACTGGAATGATGAAAGAACCTTCTCCAGAGGGTTTGGGAGATTGTTGCTGAGTAGCTCGACCTTTAACAGGGATTATTAAAGTCTCACTTTGTGAATCCTCTTTCTCCATAGCTTGTATGACCCTTGTATACTCTTCTTTGTACATTCGGGAATCATTGAAATAAGCTTCAACCCCATGGAAGGGATTTATATCAGCAACTTCTTTTTGTACTCTTCCATTGCTATCAATGTACTTAAAACACTGATGAAGAGTAGAAGGCACCACATTATTTTCATGAAGAAAGGGCCTCCCAAGAAGAAGATTAGTAGGATCCCACGATCTCAATCACATAGAAAGTGACTTTGGATCTGAAATCGCCTATCTGAAGCTTCAGATGAATCTTTTCCAAAGGCTCGCTTCGGCTTTGATTGAATCCCAAGATAGTAGTAACCGTCTTAGAGAGCTTGTGAAGAGGGATTTTTAGTTCATCCAACAGACTCTTTGGCATTATGCTTATAGCAGACCCTGGGTCAATGAGGATACGATCTATCTTCATCGTATCGATATAACCAGTGTAGTAGAGAGGCCGATCATGTCGATTATCCTCCAATAGCATGTCGTCTTGTGTAAAGGTGATATTTGGGATAATCTCCAATACACTGTTGCAATGTAAGCAAGTGGCAGGTTCTGCATCTGGCTTCTTCAATTGTGCAAGACAAGAGTCGGCTTGAAGAAGTGCTTCACTTAACGTCTCCCGAGTCTTCTTTAGAAAGACGTAGAAGTTCAAAGAGGGACATTCTAGCTGGAGTATTAGCAAGTTGAGCTAGAATGTCGAAGTTGTAAGGCTTCTGAAGCCCAAGAGGAGGGGACTTCTTGATTGGTTTATCAAACCGAGCCTGTTGTTTGCCTTTCTCCAAGAACTGTAGGATTAGGAAGGAATAGGTTCACTGGTGTAGTTGAAGGAACAGGTGCAGTAGATGATTCTTCTTCAGGAGGAACATTAGGAGCATCTTTATCAGCTGGAGGGATATCAGGAGTATCCTCAGGATTCTTGGAATAATCCTTTAGATAAGGTTTCCCTGTTCGAGTAGCAAGTGCTTCTTCCTTTCTCTTTGGCTCTGTGTCAGAGGTAGATCCAAGAGAAGTCATATGACATGACTTAATCTTTCCAGCCTTCTTGGACTTTCGAGAAGTAGTCTTTTGAAGAGGAAGGAGAGTCAAAATCTGCCACTTAGATCAGGATGAATCCACATGATTTCTCCAGTTTCCAAAGTGATTGGCACTAATCCTTCAGATTGTGGAGGAGGAATATTCACTATCTCAAGAGTTGCCTTGGAATAGGAACGATCCCACTTTCAAGGAGTTGAGGAGGAAATCTCCGAATTGCATAGAGACGAACGTTGGAGGTGACGGTCTTCTCTTTTGGAGTAAGGAGATAGCTCCAGATTTAATCATTTCTTGGATCTTTCCTTTCAGTACATAACATGTACGAATTGTGTGACCCAACATTCTGTGGATGGGCAGTATTTGGGATGATCTGTCTTACCAGCTTCATCAGGTTTCTTGATTTCAGGTAATTGTATTTTATTACCTTCCAGCAGACATTCAAAGATACCAAGGACATCGTCATCATCGAAAGAGTATTCTTCTTTGGGGCGAGGTGTTCTTGGTTGTTGAGTTGTAGAGGTAGGAGAAGTTTTGAACAGTTGATGCATCTTTGCTCTGAAGATTAACTTCAAGAGTTTCTTTTCCTTTGCGAGCATTGTTTTTATTGTTAGTACCTTGACCTGTTTCTTTGGGAGTCATCTGCACTCCTAAACCTTTGAAGGTTTCAGCACTAATTTCTGCAGCCTTGGCAGCTAACTATGAAAGAAGGCCAGTCTTGGAATTGGGTAGATCCTGTCCACATGCTGATGATTGGCAACAAGTTTGATTTGCATGTGTCGATGGTGACAGCATCAGGAGTTCCAAGAGGCATCTTCAGAGCTTCTCTTCGAAACCGTTCAATGTAATCCTCTGTAGTTTCATTATTTTTCTGCTTGATTCTAATAAGAGCAGACATAGTCATGTCATTGAGCCCTTCATAGAACCGTTCAAGAAACATCTGTTTGAAACCGGCAAATGAGGTAATGCACCCATCTGGGAGACTTCTATACCATTCATAAGCAGTTCCCTTGAGACATCCAATAAACACCCGAGTAAGGAGGGCGTCACTTGGTTGCAATTGATCAGTCATCACTTCAAAGTGATTAATAAACTGACTTGGAGAAGAGGTTCCATCATAGAATGAGATAGTAGGAGGCTTGTATTTAGGAGGATATGATACTTGCTTCCATTCTATCGGGTAAGGTTGCTTGATGCCTAACCTTTGTAAACCATCTTTCTGTTTGAATGCCTCGAATTGAGTTTTGAGATTCCTCAATTCTTCATTAACAACTCCAGAAGATTGTGGAGTTGTAACTTGTAGAGAATAGTTAGGAGGAGGAACAGCATTGTAAGCACTACCCCCAGCTCCAGAGAGACTAGGATTTGGTTGAGCTGGTCCAGGAGTATTGGATTGTACTGCTGGAGGAACTTGTACTGGACTTATATCAGTGTCAGTTGGTATGGCATCTGATAGTCTGTCGATTCTGCAACTGAGCTGTCATGAGTTCATACATCGACTTCATAGTATCAGCCATAGACTTCATTTGCTGTTCCAAAGAAGCAATTCTTTGGTCCTGAGGAGTCACCGAAGAGGAAGGTTCATTGTTCAATTCAGTATTCCCATCCACCATATATGTAGTGACTGTACGAGGGATTATTGATGAATTAGTGGATGTTGTATGCTCTGAATCACTGCTTCGTGCATCAAAATCATTTAAAGGAGAACTACCCCCAGTAGGAAGAGGTGGAAATTAGATTCTCCTAGAAATTCAGAATCATCTTCAGAGATCAAATTTCTTTGACTAGAAGCTAAGACTCTTGCTCTGGTGTTTCTATATACTCCATCTGGACTATCAGCTCTACCCCCAGCATCCCGAGAGGTCATGTTGACAGAAGCAAACAAAGGCTCATCTTCATCAGGCATAGGTTCACACTGAATCCGATTGAAGACAGATTGTCGTTTAGTTTGACATCTGTATTGCATTGTAACTCTTGGCTGGAAGTCACATTCATGATCAACATGGTCATGAGCCATTGATTGACATCTGCATTGAATTATGACTCTTGGCTGGAAGTCACACTCAGCATGATCTTTTGACACAGAATTACTCCTTCTCTTCTGTTGAAGATATTCTCGTAAATCTGTTTGTGAAGATTGAGGAGTATATTTCCTGTTCTTGGTTCTTGATGGCTCTTGATTATATAAAGAATGAATTAATGAGCCACATAGTTTCTAGCATACTCTGCATCTGGATCTTTTATCCTTGTTTCCAACTGATGTGGTTTCTTAACACCAGAAGTGCTAAGTTTTGTTCTTAGATCAATTGGAGGTGACACATTAGTTTTGGAAACTTGGAGTTTTCCTTCCATTGATCTGGATATTTGCAGAGAAGGAAAAATAGAACCATCCCTTGGATTAGGAGTTGGTAACAAACCCTCTTTTATGGACAAATTCTGTGCCCAATTTGAAGAAGTCATAGAAGAAGACATTACAGAATGTTTCTTTTAGACTCATTCAAGGTTTGAGACATAGAATGTCCAGAAGGAAGAGTAGTCAAAAGACCATCTCCTTTTCTTTGACTAACAAAATTGTCAGTCAAAGCTGTTCCTGAAGTAAAAACTACAGGAGCAGAAGGAACAACTAAAGAGTTATTCCTTTTCGAAGGGACTTTGTGTGGAAGACCACCCCCAGTTCTAGTAGAACTTGGCAAAGAAAAGAGATAGCTAAAGAGCTATTCTTCTTAGATGAATACACGCTGAAACAGACTTGGTTAAAGAACCAGTACTGTTAGCGTGACTTTTCTTTGGAAACAACTGGAACAGACTTGGCTAAGGAACCAGTACTGTCAGCGTAACTTTTGATTTTGGAAATACACACTGGAACAGATTTGGCTAAGGAGCCAGTACTGTCGTGATTTTGGTTTTGGAAATACACACTGGAACAGATTTGGCTAAGGAGCCAGTACTGTCAGCGTGATTTTTGGTTTTAGAGAGACACGCTGGAACAGATTTGGCTAAGGAGCCAGTACTGTCAGCGTGACTTTTAGAGTTGAATTTGCACGCTGGAACAGACTTGGCTAAGGAGCCAGTGCTGTCAGCATGACTTTTGAATGCTGTCATCTTCGAGCGCACAAGAGTGTGCGTGCTTGCAATAGAGTTCTTGCCAGTGTTAGGAGTAGACACTGTGGCAGAGACTTCACCATTGACTACCAACTGATTCTTAGGGACATAGACAGAGTGTCCCTTCGACTTGGCAGTGATGATGGAGGCAGAAGTAGACTTGCCACTCTTAGCCCGCTGCATTTCTTCATAGGCGAGTTGATCGAATTGGATCGTCATCACCTTCTTCGTCGAGCCGATTGACGAAGTGTCGCATTGAGTTGTTGCCATCTCAGAAGAGGAGATGGTTCCCCAGCAGAGTCGCCAATTTGTTTTCCATAAATAAATTTACTTTATTTATTGTGTATCTGGGAAAATTACAACTGTGGAAATCTGATCTAGAAGACGATCATTTATCCCTTGGACTATGCAAAAAGAAAAGCTCTCAAAATTTTGACAGTAGATAACTATGTATCTGTACAATGAATGAGAAAAAGAACTCTATTTATAGAGTCAAAAAACTGAAAGGATAACTGTCTTCACAGCCTTGCTAGTTGAAAATCACGCAATTTAACATACACAAGGTTGTGAGAAGTTACTGGATGTGGCCTGTAACTGTTGGACACATGGCGATCATGTGAGTCGTGTGCAAGTTACAGGACACACAGGCGAGAGATCAGTGGCATGGCTGCCACGTACTCCAATTTGATGAAATCTACGCAGACTTTATTGAAGACGAAATCCACGCAGACTCGGAGTAGAAAGCTTCAAAATCCATGCAAACTTGGGGCGGAAGCTTCAGGATCCACGCAGACTCGAGGCAAAAAGCTTCAAAATCCACGCAGACTTGAGGAAGAAAACTTCAGAATCCACGCAAACTTGAGATGAAGATCTCACAATACACGCAGTCTTGAGATAAGACTGCCAGCTGTCTCGATTTGGCATGCCTTGACTGACACAAAATCTCTGACAGTGATTGCTTTGTCAGTCGCATTAAATGACAAGAAACTCTTTTGGTACGCCAACTTAACGAAGGCTGAGTCTTGCTGAAGAAGATTTCGAAAGTCACGCAATAGTCGGCTGTGATCTCTCGAGTTCCGTGCATACGTGGCATACGAAGAGACATTCTTCGACTGTCATGCTGTCAGTAATAATGACTCTCTGACAAATGATGAGCTGTCTCTTCAGCGTGATTTGTAAATATTGTCCTGATCAACTGAGCGTGACTTTTGACTCTGTCCTGATCAACTCAGCATGACTGTCATTTTTAAGGCCTACAACGATGACGCTATCCTCACACGATTATTCATTGGGGCATTGGAAGGAGTCGCCTTCGATTGGTATCGCAATCTGTTGGATAACTGCATCCACTCCTTCACCGACTTCAAGTGCATGTTTTTGGAGAGATTCTACGAGGTAGGGCAGGACGTCACCATGTCCACCTTGATGGACGTCATCCAAGGGGAGAAGGAGCTGCCAAGGAACTACATTGAGCGGTTCCGCCAGACCGCCATGAAGTTGTCCTCCAAAAATCCAGATTCCTCTTTAATTGAAATTTGCCAAAAGAGACTGCTTCCAACGATCAGTCTCTGGATGGGCGAAAGTCAATTCAAAGATTGGAAGGCGTTCATCATCAGCGCCACAAGCGCCGAAGAACGACTGAAGAAGGCTCGCCAACTGGGATTATATATCTCGGAAGGAAAAAACAAGGGCAAGCGTCCCAACAACGATAATGGGGGTAGCCCCTCTAACAATCGGGACAACAAAGGAAAGTAGGCTATGGTGGCCGACACAGCACAAAAACCTGAGCCGAAGCCAGCAGACAAATAATGGCCGCAAATTACTTACTCCTTCGAAGACGGTCACGTCAAGCCCATCTTGGACATGCTCATACAAGGGGACAGGATTCAGCTTCCTCCACCAAGACGGGAACCGCGGCCGGCAGAGATGGAGAATCCAAAGTACTGCCATTATCATCGCTATGTCCATCATGCTACACACGATTGCTACCAGCTGAAACGGTACATCCAAAACCTCATCGATTCGAATGCTCTGGCCATCGATTTTGAAGAGGTAACCGTGGCAGCCAATGGTGTCCGTACAATTCGGTAGCTTCCCTCCGACGGAAACTCAGGACGGGGTGGTCCCCATCCCTCTAGCGACAATAGAGATTACTAATCTTCCACCTTCCCGAGATCAGGCTGTCGGTCTAGTACCCTCACCACATCACGAAGGGAGGTCATATGGATCCATCCAGACTTGGTGTCAGAAGTGACTCGGCCCACACCATCTTCTACCGGCAAAAAGAAAAGTAGAAAAGTCAGGACATGCCACACAATCTCGGCAGACAACGAGGAAGCTACAGCCGTCGTCACGCGGTCCGGAGCGCAATCCCAACCTGTGGTTGACAATCCAGCTAAAAATCATCAACCCACTACAACTGATGCTCCGGGACCGGCTCAGCCTTCGACGACCGACAAGCCTAGGCCGAAGGAGACTTGCTTCGACAAATCTCTCCGAAAAGACGTAGCCCAAGGGCTAGAGAGGCCCTACAACTTTGACATCTTAGCGCAATTAGCTAACACACCAGCCAAGTTGTCACTGTACGAACTCCTAAGGCTCTCCAAGGACGTTTGTATTGCATTAAGCGAAGCACTCCAAAATGCCGATGTCTATCTGGCTCAATCCAACCTCACCGGGGAGGACTCACCCATGGATCTCCAAGACAGTGCCTGCACGGGAGCAATGCCCAATATCGTCTTCACTCCGCAGGACATGCTCATCAAAACCAACCTACACGATCGTCCGCTATACTATACTGGATACATCGGCGACGTAAAGATGGATCGGATGCACATTGATCCTGGCTCTTCCATTAGCATCATCCCGAAGGGTCTGCTACATCATCTTCGCATCCCAATGCATCGCCTGACACCAACAAACACAGCCATCGGCGGTTTCAATTCGGGCAGGAGCTACCCTATCGGGAAGATTCGCCTGAAGTGTCAAATTGGCGATCTCCAATCCGAAGTCACCTGCTACGTCATAGATGCAGACACTTCTTACAACATCCTCTTGGGGCGCCCATGGATACACGATTACATGATCGTGCCTTCCACGCTGTACCAGTGCTTCAAATACGTCGACAAACACGGCTATGTGAAGACAGAAGTTGCTGACATCGATCCCTTCAAAGGGGTCGAATCTTACTACTCGGACTCCTGCCTATATAAAAAGTCGAAGAGGCACCTTGATGAAGGAAATGAACAAGCTGGTACCGAAACGGCCATGGGATCAGAAGGACCCCTAACGATCCACCTTCAAGCTCGCAAACCGGGCAAGTCCGCACCCCTTACTTCCACTCTACGGAAAGACGCGATCAGCCTCTCGGCGCAAGAAGAGCAGATGATAATCAGGCTGCCAAGGTCCGGCCAAGTGCCGAAACCCACAACGGGGCCATTGACAATCAGACTGCCAAGAGTCGGTCAACCCCAAACGGAGAAGCTCAATCCCTCGGATAGGCCACTGACGATACGCCTTCCCAAGAAGGGTCGTCACTCCGATGCAAGGTCTGACACTTCTAGCAAACCAGCCACTCCTCGCACCATGTCAAGTGCCAAACTGGGGGTCTCTAGTCTGCCAACAACTCCACGCTCTGCTCCATCAGCCGAACCACTGACAATCAAGCTTCCCAGGTCGTCCTCTCAGTCTTCATTTACACAGGGGGTAGCTGAAAAGGAACCGGAGCTAGCCAGTATGTGGCTGCCACACTAATGTCCCCTCCGTTGATGATGTAATTACCCTAGAAAAGATACCTTACTTCATCAATAAAGGGTTATCTTTGAACTATATCGAGCTCAATAAGCTATGTACAATGTATGCTATGGAACACGGTATAGGCACTCACCTACACACACAGGTGACAAATGTGTACACCGCAATCCAGCTTACTCCAGCAGAAGACGCTTACCGAATAATCGAGGGAGGGGACCATCCAATCATCTTCGGCCGGAAGGACGACTCGCATCCCTTCACCATAGAGGAAGCCGACCTCGGTCAGATGCCGGAAGATTGCCTCTGTATCTCTATAGCCCTCAATCCAAATATCTCATGCAGAAACAAGGGTATGATCTGGAGACGACGCCAGGTTTGAACTACGGCACTGGGCGACGATTACCTTTGAAGCCGTCAGTCCCGGCGGGCAAACCACGAGACTACTATAGCAAAACTCGATACGGGTTAGGGTATGTAACACCTACTATGACCCCTGAGAGTTCAGATGAATAATGCGACTGGCAGTCACATTCAACCGGGTCATCAACTTCTGACTCGGATACTAGCATCGGAGACGTGTTCAGACAAGTCTTGTCAGTCAACATGGCATTCGCCGACGCTTACGAAGAAGACGAAGACATCCCCGAAATCCTCGAGCTAGAGCCGTGGGCCCAGCAACTGGACGCACAATGGAAGAAGCGGTTCGAACAGAGAGAACCTTCTACTGAAGATGAGGTCATACAAGTGGATCTCGGCAGCGAATCTTCTCCAAAACCAATTTTTGTCAATAAAAGCCTAGCAGACGAAGAACGGGAGTCGCTGCTAGCACTTATCAGAGAATGCATTGATGTGTTCGCTTGGAGCTACGATGACATCCAGGGTTAAATCCTGACATTGCTCTTCACAAACTCAACATTCGGCCATGCGAAGCCAGTCAAGCAACAACAGCGACGCTTCCGCCCAGGCATCATGGATGCCATCAAAGCTGAAGTCAACAAACTGATAGCCAGTGGTTTCATTCGTGAGGAGCAACATCCCGATTGGGTCGCCAATATAGTACCCGTCCTCAAGAAGAATGGGAAGATTCGAATCTGCATCGACTTCCGCAATCTGAACGAGGCATGCCCCAAAGATGAATTCCTCCTTCCTATCACAGACATCATGATCAACAATACCTGCGGCTTTGAACGTATGTCGTTCATGGATGGCTTCTCGGGTACAACCAAATCAAGATGTCTCCTGATGACGAAAAGCATACATCATTCCGAATACCGATTGGCACATACTGCTACACAGTTATGCCTTTCGGTTTAAAGAATGCTGGCGCCACTTATCAAAGAGCCATGAGCATTATCTTCAGAGACCACTTACGCAAGACAGGGGAGTGCTATATTGACGATATAGCCGTTAAGAGTCGCAGCACGGAAGACCATCTGTAGGATCTAAGGACGGTATTCGACCTAATACGAGCGCACAATTTGAAAATGAACCCTACGAAGTCTTTTCTGGGCGTATCCAGCGAAAAGTTCTTGGGCTTCATCATCACGGCACAAGGTATCCATTTACCCTGAGAAGACAAAAGCAATCATGGAGATGGGTCCCCCGAGAAATCTCCGCGAACTCAGAGGCCTCCAAGGGAGACTAGCTTACATCAGGAGATTCATTTCCAACCTCTCCGGGCGATGCCGACCGTTCACGCACCTCATGAAAAAGGAGTCTCATTCGTATGGGACGGGGAATGCCAGCGTGCTTTCGATAGCATCAAAGAATATTTGTCAAATCCTCCAGTTTTGGTGGCCCTGGTTCCTGGAAAACCATTCCTGCTCTATGTACGAGCAATGGAACACTCCCTCGGGGCTCTGCTGGCACAAAACAACGATGCAGGCCATGAGCAAGCCATATATTACCTCAGCCGAATGATGATTGGGCCAGAGCACCGATACACCGCGTAGAGAAGGAATGCCTTATCCTGGTATTCGCCATTCAGAAAATACGGTACTATGTCACGAGACAAACAATACATGTGATCTCACGAGTCAACCCTCTCAGGGTCCTCATGACTAAACCAGGGACGCTCAGTTCTCGCCTCGCTACATGGGCAATATTGCTGTCCCCTTATCATATGATCTTCGTCCCATAAAAGGCAGTCAAAGGTCAAGCCCTGGCGGACTTCTTAGCAGCCCACCCAGGCTCGGAGTCCTCCAGGATATATGAAGAGATCCCAAATGAGGTCGCCGACTCACATGCAACCTCTCACGATAATATATGGTGAATGTTCTTTGACGGTGCTTCGAGGACTGGACCTAAAGGCAATATAGTCGTCGGAGTCGAGGTAGTGCTGGTCTCCCCTTCCGGATTGGTGATTAACCGCGCTTATTCCCTCACAGAGCCCTGCTCTAACAATGTGGCCGAGTACAATGCTCTGGTCATTGGCCTCCAACTCGCAAGAGAGCTGGGGGTAGAATACCTTGAAGCATATGGCGATTCCCAACTAATCGTCAATCAATACGGGACTCATATGAGGTCCGCCACAAAGACATGATCCCTTATCACCAAATAGCGATTGACATCATCTCGTCGTTCGAGGGGTTCTTCATCGTGCATGTCCCCAGACTCCGAAATATCGAAGCTGATGCCTTAGCCGGTCTTGCCGCTTCCCTAGCAGTTTCGAACCATGATCGCCAATCAGTGGATGTGATAGGCCACAAACTGGTCTGTCCCAAGAACAATGTGCAATTTGTGGCAAGTTATTCCGCACAGACGATCGATGATGCCCCAGATTGGAGACAACCATTTATCGACTTCGTCGTCTACGACATCCTGCCCGAGAACCTAAAGGAAGCCACCTCCATTAGACGGCGTTCTCTCAGATTCTTCTACTATACAGAGAAAATGGTGTATCGTCGCTCCTACGACGGATTACTGCTTCGGTGTCTGTCAAATGCAGAAGCCAAAGAAGCCGTACGGGAAGCTCATGACGGTGTCTGCGGGGCCCACCAGCCCGGCCCAAAACTATAAGATCGCCTTCGCCGAATGGGCTACTATTGGTCCATAATGGTGGCAGATGCGATATTATGCTAGAAAATGCAAAGCCTGCCAAGTCCACGCGGACTTCATTCACCAACCATCCGAATTTTACATCTAACAGTAGCATCCTGGCCATTCGAAGCATGGGGAATGGATATCATTGGTCCAATCCCCCCACCTTCCTCCCAAGGACATCGCTTCATACTTGCGATCGCTGATTACTTCTCCAAATGGGCGGAAGCTGTCCCACTCGCAGAAGTTAAGACTTCAAACGTGATCAGCTTCCTTAAGCGTCACGTCATCTACCACTTTGGACTGCCTCGAAGGATCATGCATGATAATGGTCCGCAGTTTGCAAGCCACGTATTCTATCGGTTCTGCGATAAGCACCATATTCAGAATGTCGCTTCGACACCATACAACCCGGCAGCAAACGGGTTGGCAGAGGCATTCAACAAAACAGCATCAAACTCCGCAAGAAGTTTGTTCTCCAACAAACACGACTGGAACGAGAAGCTCGGTGAGTGTTTATGGGCGTACCGTACTACAGTCCGAACAGCTACCGGGAATACACCATTCTCCCTGGTGTACGGGAGTGAGGCAGTTCTCCCATTGGAGACTCAAATACCCTCACTCCGTGTTGCCCTCACGTATCAATTGACAACGGATGACAACTACCGACGCCGACTACAAGAGTTGGAGGCCTTAATGAAAAGCGCCTCCTAGCTCAGCAAAGGATCGAGCTATACCAAGCACGCATCTCTGGAGCCTTCAACAAGAAGGTCAAAATCAGAACATTCAGGTGGGCGATCTCGTTCTGGCAGTCCGAAGGCCAATGGTCATCACTCACAAGACCGTCGGCAAATTCCAGCCAAAGTGGGAAGGCCCGTTTATTATTGAGGCAGTATTCTCCAACGGTGCTTACCGCCTCGCAAAACAAAACGGAGACTTTCTCATGTTGCCCGTCAACGGCAAGTTCCTGAAGAAATATTATGTCTAAACGACATCCTCTCCAGATTATTGAGTCATGTACCGGCTGGTGCCGCTGAACTCACCTCCATTCCCTTCAGATTATCGAGTCATGTACCCGCTGGTGCCGCTGAACTCACACCTTCTCAATATTCTAAATTACCGAGTTATGTACCCGCTGGTGCCTCTGAACTCACATTCTGGTCACTCTTTCAGATAGTAAGTCATGTATGATTATACCTCTGAACTTTCTTCCTGGAAGAGATCCTCCCTCATAATCCACTACCCGCACTCCCAGTGCACAAAAAGGGTAATCGATCCACAAATTTTTGAAACGGCCATGTCCTCATTACCTCTGAGTCGTTTTACTTCCACCAAAAACAAACTGCCCCCTCGCATAGAACTTCCACGTTCTCCTACCTCTGAGTCGTTCTATGTACCCCCTCTTCATTGAGCCCACTCCTGCCATGTCCTCATTATCTCTGAGTGGGAGGCTCCGTCGAAGAAACCTTCATGCTTGCCATGTCCACATTACCTCTGAGCAAGTATATAGGTTCCCTTTCAACCTATTATCTGTACCCACAACCGGAGTACGACAAGGATAATAGGTCCACAAATGTCCTCTGTTGACCACAAATGTCCTCTGTTGACCGCAAATGTCCTCTGTTGACCACAAATATCCTCTGTTGACCACAAACGTCTTCTGTTGACCACAAATGTCCGCTTTTGACCACAAATATCTTCCGTGAAGTCTCTCCTGCCATGTCCCCATTACCTCTGAGCAGGAAGATTCTATGGTAAAACCCCCATGCTTGCCATGTCCTCATAACCTCTGAGCAAATGTTGGTTTCTTTCATCCCATTATCCGTATCCTGAACCAGGGTACGCCAAGGATGGTCCACAAATATCCCTTGCTAAGCTTCTTAGCATAAATCCACCATCTCACCATGCCCGGGAGCCCAGCTGCTCTACGGTATTCTTTTTCCCAAATACCGAGAGCACCCATGACCACTTTGCCATGGCTGTTCCGGATATCCTGACCAAACTTGTTATCCGTACCTAAAACCAAGGTACGCCCAGGGTAACAGGTCCACAAATAATCCCCCAGCAAGTCCAGTTCCATGGACACTGTAAGTACAAGAAAGAGAAGATGAGTTGAAACAAGCTCATTCATTCAAAATTTAAGGTGCTACATCATTTAGGATCGCATCCTTTACAAAATCAAAACAAAAGATGAAAAAAAAAAAGAAAACAACAGCAAAAGAAAAAAACAGAAAGCCGATCACTGCTCCAGGGCACATAACACCCTGAGACGGTCCGTCAGCAGGGCAACCGATCGCTCAAACCTCTGGGTAGCTCGACGCTCCGCCTCTCGAGTCAGCACCGCCTCGTCCTCCAGTTGAGCATGGGCTTGCTAGTTATCCTCGAATCTCTTAAAGGCCCGCTCCAGGTTGACAGAAGGGCGGGAAACCCTCTCGGCCTCCCGGGCAATTGACTCCTGCTCCGTACGAGCAGCTTCCAGCTCCGACTCTAAGAAAGTCAACTCCCTCTAGAGTGCGAGAATTCGCTCCTTCGTATCAGCGATCCCACGAGAAGCAAACTCTTCTCGAGCCCGACAAGCCTGACTTCGACGACCCAGCCTGTCGTACGAAGTGGAGAACTTGCCAAGGTCTCCCTGCACAACTGGCCCGGCAGTATCTCCAGCGAGCTTGATCCTATCCCGAGAAGCAATGAGGAAGCCCCGCTCCCGATCAATTGCGAGGCAAGCCCGCCAGCCGTATCGCTAGCAATTGGGTCACAAGCTGATCGGCCTCTGCCAACTTAGGCTCCAGAAGTACCGCCAATCCCATCCTGCCAGGAAGAGACTTCAAAGTTGCAACCTGGCCCCGAGCGCACCGCAGAGACAGAGTAAAAGGGGTCCCCCGTTCTACAGCAGCGTCTACACTCCTCTTTAAGTGGCGATAGAAGCTGTCGACCACATTCTGCGTTACCTCGTCCAGAGCCTCCGAGGAAGCCGGTGTCAACGGGAGTGTGGCTGGCAACGCTGAAGAAGACGCAACAGAGTCTGCCGCTCCTGCCACAAGAGAAACGAACTCCGCACGGAAGGACGCATGAACAGCGGCCAACTCCCTTCAGCGACCCGCAGAACTTGAATGCTCGGAAGGGTCGAGAGGTCAATCTCCGGAGTCGTATGATCAGCAGAGGATGAGGTGGAGACCATCGCCAGCTCCATTCCCATCTGCCCGGGGCTGGGGAAGACCCCTCGACATGAGACGGCGAAGGAGAGGAAACGCTCCTTTCTCCCAGATCACGGTAGGCCGAGCCTTCCCCAAGAACATCCGCGGTGGAAAGTAGAGGGTCAGGACCTGTAGGACCAAGGCAACCATGAATCGATTTGACCCGGAGGATATGTTGATAGAGCAAATAAGCCCCCTCACTAGTCAATATTTGGCTTATCTTACCAGTGGAGGAGTGTGGAGGCTGAGGTTCACCTACAGCCACCGCAGCCTCTTCACCAACAGTCTCCGAGTCAGGTATAATAGACTCCTCCGCCCCTGCACCCCGGGAGGGGATGCAACGAGATCGGTGTCGCCTTGCTGAAGTTCCGCGGTCTCGGAGACGGGCCCGAGGAAACCTTCGTCGCTCCGGGCCGAAGCCTCAGCAACGTGGGAGCTTCCAGCCGCAGCTGAGAGAGCCCCCGCAGAAAGGATCGCGGCACACATGTCGCTAATCAAAGCAGCAAGGGCCGAATCAACGCCAGGGGCATTAGATGGTTCAGGAGAGCCTGGTTAGTTAGACGCCTACAAAGGAAAAAAATGGTTAGGTCATATCTCCAAGAAAAAGAGAACCACAACAAAGAGATGGCTCCTACTTGGTCTTACCTCCGGAACATTGTCTGCACCTTCACCCCTCTCCGTAATAAGTAGCCTACGGGGTCCGACCGCCGCTCTCTTCACAGAAAAGGCTACTCCTCCGCCAGTAGACTCACGCCTGCCTCGCTTACGCGGGGGACCAGGCACGACAGGCGGTAGTTCTACCCGCACCACCTCTGGTACAGATGGCAACTGGTCTACCGCCTCATCTAATACAACCGACGGTTAATCCGTCATCATCTCATCTGCCATGATGGGAGGCTGATCCGCCGTTGCCTCGTCACCAGAAGAGAGAGAGTCCTCGTCGTCCGCTTGTTGTCTTCCTCAATTGTGTCAAAGGACTCGGAATCGGGCGTAGGAACTCTATTCGCCCCTCTCTTCTTTGCCCTCGACACCATAGCCTTCTCCGCCAGACGAGTGTCCACGATGAAGCTAGTCCTCGGGTCAAAATCGAGAGGAGGATGATTTGCCGTAACATGATACAAGGCCGCCATATGCAAGATTTCCCCTATCACGTTTGCTGCAGGAACCGAGAAGCTAGTTCGAGTGTGACAAGTGTCATAGTAGCTCCATGCCCTAATACCATCGAGAATGTTACCTTCAAATCCCAGGTGGGAACCGGGACGCCCGAGGAATAGCTGACTGTACCCAAATTGACGGGCAAAACTACTGGGCAAGTAGGGTTCCAAGTACACAGTGTTGCGATTGTGGTAAACTAAATACGTCGGGCGAATTACGCAGCCAGAAACGCATCTTTTCAGGTAAGAAATGAGGAGGTCCGACGCCATCAACATGAACACTCCTCACTTCTTGGTCGGTGAAACGGGGGACAGACACGAAGAAATTATATCCGTACACCCTCGCCAACATCCTTCGACACACAGGCATGGTACTACACTCCCAAAGCTGATGATGATACCTGAAAAGAAAAGCGTCGTCGTCCGTAACGCCATCTCCCGTCCCAGGCCTCATCAAAGACTGATAATGCAACAACAGCCATCCCACAAGTAATGATAAGGCAGTTCTATACGTTCGAAGTCCATTGCCACGTCACGAGCAATGACCTTGGACGAAGGCACGGAGACCATGTTGAATACTGCACACCATGGCAGAAAGAAGACAGCCTGACCCCAAAGGCCAACTTCACGGCAGAAAGAATGAAGTGGCGACTGATCCTCTCAATAGAACCTGTCCCTCCTAAGACCACACAATTGCGCAGCCATACCATTAAAAACCCTGCCTAGAGCGCCTTCTCTGACAGCCGCCGGGTACTATAATGAAAATAGCTGAAGGAGTCAATCTGTCTCCCAAATTTGTCACTTTTAGACTTCGACCTCCTAGCAGTCGACACCAAGTCCTCTACTTCCCTAGGAGTTTGACGATCCCGGGAAGTAACTCGGCCAGCAGCGCTGAATTTGAAAAGGTATGAGACCCAAGATTTGGTATGGGAAGCGTCCCCTTCCGAGCTGTCATTTTTCTGGATAGCCGTTCGATGACAGGTGCTATGATGACACAATAGTTCTTGATACACAGTGACGAAACCTGGGAATCGTCGGTCTAAATCCTGGAACTCCTCATTCGTCGGAGTGTACGCTTCGAAGGGCTCGTCTTCCCAGAGGAGCTTGGAGACAGTACATCTCGTGAAGAGCGAGCCCCAATTCCCCTACAGGGGTGAAAAAAGTTTGTCCGATGATTATACATCTCTAAAAGAGCCATGAACAATGGCTTATTAACGGGTAACCGTGGCTGGTACCCCGGATAGTATCATAAAGATTGACTTCTCACAAAAATTCCCCGTAGTTCCGTAGAATCCACGAGGTCAGGTTAGCCCACGGGGAATAGGGTGTAACCAACTCGGCATTACCAATCTGCCAACAGGATAGGACCCTTTGCGAGCAAGCTGGCTCAGAAAGTATCAGCCTGAGAGAATGAGAAATTAGGACCGGGTGTGTTGATAAAAGTACCCGAAACAAACCCCATTACGGATCGACTGGCCGGATCCTTGATCGCGCGCACTGACCCAGTGGTTTTGTTGTAGCGGATGTTACCAACAAACATCCCCGGTCTGGTTGGAGTGAGGGGTCTGGCATCTGCCTGTCCAAAACAATCATGTTGAACATGCAAAGGAGAAATGATGCTTCATGATGGGGATGTGAATCGACATCCCGTCCAGGTCAAAATCCCAACTCTCGGAAACATCCAGCACTCGGGAGTTTTCTATGATCAACGCATCCCCAAAGAGGAAGACCGGTCTCAGATACTTCCCATCAGGCTTCCCGGAACTCATCATGTCACTAAGGAATTGGAAGGATTGAACCCTGATAGCATTTAGTCGCTCCAAAGGTTCATTAACAAGAAGCTGCTCGGATACTTGACGAACTAAATCATCAAGATGCACGCCCAAGGCGAACTGATTTGAGCCCACTATAAGTTTCCCCGCAGGATTTACTGGCAGATTCACTGAAGAAAGACAAAAGAAATAAGTCAAAAAGACAGCCGAAACACAACTACGTGACGCTTATGTGGCTTAGCTCAGCATAACTTCATGCGGCTCAGTTTGAAAGAGCTCTGCAAATGAGCTTATGCGGTTCGGTTCGAAATAAGCTTATGCGGTTCAGGGTGGATGAGCTTATGCGGTTCGGTTCGAAAGGAGCATATGTGGTTCAGTTCGGATAAGCCCATACGGTCCAATTCGAATAAACTTATATGGTGCGGCTCGAAATAGGCTTATGCAGTTCAGTGCGGATGAGCTTATGTGGTCTAGTTCAAGTGATCTTATGCGGACCAGTTCAAAATAGGCTTATGCGGCTCAGTTTGAAAAGAGCTCATGCGGTGCAAGTACAGATGGGCTTATGCGGCCTTGAGGATGAAGTAGTTCTGCGGCTGCAAACAATAACTTTCATGCGGCTCAGACCCAGGTCATATCCCATGCGGCTCAAACTTGAGTCGAACACGCAGCATGCTTGGAAATACAGGCTCGCGCATAAAATATGCGGCGTAGCCGTAACAGTTCATGTTGATGGTCCTGCCAGCAATAGGCGGGTGAACGTCGGAGTGAAAAATAGGCACGTCAGCCGGCGGAGGGGCCGCCACGTTCGTCGTCGTCGATGAAGACGCGGCCTTCTTGCCCTTCGCTGTCGCAGACGACGACGCGGCCTTCTTGCCCTAGCAGCGGTAGTCTTCTTGGGAGCCATTGGCAATCGTTGATGGGAGAAGACGAAGAGGAAGTCGGCAACAAGGAGTCCGAGCAAATGAGAGAAGGTAAAGAAACCCTCAAAGAATAAAATACTCCTATTTATAGGCAAAAAAGG
>JANAVB010030752.1:0-27639 GCA_029216955.1 Iris pallida | reverse complement strand
AAAATCAAACTCCCAGATTTTGAGCCCAACACAATGCCAAAACATCCCAAAATCGATACACCATTAGTAAACATGTTGGTACACTTCATTAAGGTCTTAAACCATACAATTAACAGTATTAAATAGGTAAATTTGATGTCAAAGTTCATATTTGAAAACTGGAAAACAGTGAATAAAAGACTGATACTTAGGTTTCAGAAATAATTGGGTAATGAAATTAATGCATGAAAATGAACTAAAGTGTCGAAATATTGGTTAGTAATGATACTATGGTTTGTGCACGTGTCCAGCAATGTGTTTGTGTCCACCCAAGTGGACACAAACGTGTCCAAACAGCCTCGAACCCAAAACAATACAAAACTGGACCAATCCTCGTGCACGTGGTTCCAGTGCTCGTGCACACGACACGACACGACACGACACAGACCTTGTGATCGTGTCCCAGTATCGAGGGGGACTAGGGCTAGGTCGGGGACACCCTGATTCGTGTCCACGACACGTGTGTGTGCGATACGACATGTATATCAGTGCAGGAAATCGGCTGTAGCCGATACAGTGTAAACTCAATGCACGGCTTCGTGCATGTCCGACACGACACGAGAGTCCCTAGGACTGACACACATGGTGTCAGTCAGTGTCCCGTAGTGTGTGTCAAATCTCACGTGTCGAAGTGTCGTGCCAGCACGCAAAGGCCCCGAGTTGCAGGGGAATCAATACTGCCCGTGCGCGCGAGTGCAACAGCGTGTTCCCGTGTCCGTGGCGACACGACACGAGACCAGAACAAGCTCAGACCATTGAAAACCCATACAAATACAAACCTAAATTTCTATTCAAATAGTTTCCTAAAAATAAATTAAAATGCCCTTTGGGGCATTTCATCAACACTTAAACACATGGACTGATACGTGTCCAAATGGGACACGAATAGGACACGAAATCCTACAAAAATCTAGGGTTAGCTAGGGGACACCTAGATTTAGGTTAGAATGCAATAATAACAGTAATTACAATAGGTTTTGAAGAAGTTACCTATAGGTGTCAAATCCTCAATAAAACTCCAAAGAGGGGTGTTCCTCTTGATAGCCAAACTTCTCCCAATTGTCCAAACTCTGAAATATTCTTACATGAACAGCAAGAACAAAAAAATTAGAACCTAATGCAATTGGTTTGGGTGGAAAAGGAATTAAATATAAATTTCTATGAATTAAGGAAGATGGAGACTAACCTCTTTCTAAAACTTTGTAAATATTTCTAAGGATGCTAACCCTAATTCCTAGGAGCATTAAATAGAGGGGGGAGACTTTAGTGGCCGACCATGGGTGTATTGGGCTAGGGTTAGGGTTCCAATATTGATCTATTGGCTTCCATGGGCCAAAATCACTAATCATGACTTGTGAAATCACAAGCCATTTCCTAATCAATTCAAATCCTAATTTCCCCAAGATAAATCTAATTGGTTAATTATCACTAACTTAGGTAAAGCTAGGTTTTCCATAACCTACCCAATAGTCATGACCTAGGTTAGCCTCTAGGACAGTCTCCTAAGTCAACACTAGTCAAAGTCAAAATTAGCACCAAATCAATTATACTAAAAATTACTAAAAATTCTAATAATTATAATTAATAATAATAATTCCAAAATAATTTCAAAATTTTAAAAATGACCAAAATACTCTCAAGTTAGAATTTGGTAGTGACAAATCTACCCTCCTTAAAATAATTTCGTCCTCAAAATTAAAGGCGAAACTAAACTGCTGAGAAGGATAGAAAGTATACCTCAAGGTCCAAAAAGATAGGGGTACCGCTTGCGCATCACATCCTCCCGCTCCCAGGTAGACTCTACTGGAGAATGATGCCTCCATGCGACGCGTACCAAGGGTATCACCTGGTTCCTCAGAACCTTCTCCCAGCGATCCAGAATCTCCACAGACTGCTCTGGATAACTGAGAGTAGGTCCAACCTCAATCTCCGAATGATCGAGTACATGGCTAGGGTCAGCCACGTACCGTCTCAACTGTGATACGTGGAATACGTTGTGAACTCCCACTAGTGCAGGTGGTAAGTCTAGCCTGTATTCCACGTCACCGACTCTCCCGCTGATAACGAAAGGGCCGATGAAGCACGGGCTAAGCTTCCCACCTCCACCAAAACTTATCGTACCACGAGTCAGAGATATTCGCAGAAAAACCATGTCTCCAACCTAATCACAAGCAAGGTCTCAAGTTACTAAAAGTCAAGCACGATCAATCAAACAAAACAAATAATACAACCTACTTCTAATCCTATCTCAAAATCTGTACCTCAAACTCCAACGGCCTCCGGTGGCTATCAGTCCAGTGCCGATGTCTGTCCTGCGCCACGCAAAGTCTGTCCCTGATGAGCTTCACCTTCTCGGCTGCGTTAACAACCATCTCTGGTCCCAGTAAAGCTCGCTTTCCAACATCATCCCAAGATAAGGGTGTACGAAACCTACGCCCGTACAGAGCCTCAAACGGCGACATCTTAATACTGGCCTGATAACTGTTGTTGTAAGCAAACTCCACCAAATATAGATGATCCTCCCAGGAACCTCCAAAATCTAGGACGCACGTCTGCAGCATATCCTCAAGTGTCTGAATAGTCCTCTTTGACTGTCCGTCCGTCTGGGGGTGGTATGCAGTACTAAACTTGAGCTGAGTGCCCAAACTAGTCTGCAGACTCCTCCAGAAATGGGAAGTAAAGCGACTATCCCGATCTGAGACAATACTGACGGGAACTCCGTGAATCCTGACTATCTGCCTCATATACAACTCTGCAAGCCTCTCTGTAGATGTACCCACCTTGAATGGTAAGAAGTGGGCCGATTTGGTCAACCTGTCAACGATGACCCAAATCGCGTCTTTTCCTCCTGGTGTACGCGGCAACCCAGATACGAAATCCATGGTGATATGTTCCCACTTCTACTCTGGAATGGGCAATGGCTGCAATAATCCTCCGGGCCTCTGCCTCTCTGCCTTGACCTGCTGACAGACAAAGCATCTAGCTACGAAGTGGGCTACCTCCCGCTTCATCCCGTACCACCAGACATGCTCTCGCAGATCCCTGTACATCTTGTTGGCACCAGGATGTATAGAGTACTGCGATCTGTGAGCCTCCTGCATGATCTGCTCTCTGAGCTCCCCGCTAGGCACACATAACCTGGAACTGTGCCTCAAGGCACCATCCTCTGCAAGTGAAAACTCGCCATCCACCAACCCTGTACGAACCTGCTCTCAGATACACCGCATAGCCACATCCTCGAACTGCGTCACCTTGACCCGCTCCATCAAGCCCGACTGTATTGAAGGCCCCATAACTGCATTTGCACTCCGAGCACAATCACCTCAATCCCAAGGCTCTCCAAGTCTGCAAGCAAGTGCCGATCCATAGTCAAACACATGGCTGTCGGATACCTACTCAAGGTATCGACAACCACGTTGGCCTTCCCCGGGTGATACTGAAGTGAGATGTCAAAGTCCTTCATCAACTCTAGATATATGTGCTGCCTCATATTGAGCTCTTTCTGTGTAAACACATACTTCAAGCTCTTGTGATCTGTGAAAATCTCCACCCTCTCGCCATACAGATAGTGCTTCCACAACTTCAAAGCAAAAATCACCGCTGCCAGCTCCAGGTCATGGGTAGGGTAGTTCTTCTCATGGGGACGTAATTGCCTGGAAGCATAGGCAATCACCTTCCCATGCTGCTGTAAGACACAGCCCAGCCCCTTCCCTGAAGTATCACTATAAATAGTGAATCCACCCGATCCTGAAGGCAATGTCAGAATCGGAGCTGTCGTAAGCCGCTTCTTCAACTCATCAAAAGCTGTCTGACACTCCTCTGACCAAACATACTCAGCATCCTTCCGGGTCAACCGAGTCAACGGCTCTGCAACCCGGGAGAAATCCTGCACAAATCTCCTATAATATCCTGCCAGCCCCAAGAAACTCCTGATCTCTGCCACTGAAGTCGGCGTTGTCCAAGCTTCAACTGCTGTGATCTTCTTCGGGTCTACTGAGATACCATCTCCAGTCACCACATGACCCAAGAAGTCAACTTTGTCTAGGAAGAACTCGTACTTCGAGAGCTTGCCATACAATCTCTCCCTCCTGAGTGTCTCCAGAACCACTCTCAAGTGCTCCTCGTGCTCTTCCTCTGTCTTGGAATATACCAAGATATCATCAATGAACACCACCATGAACTTGTCCAAGTACTGGTGGAACACCTTGTTCATTAGGTTCATAAATACTGCTGGTGCATTGGTCAGCCCAAATGGCATAACCAAAAACTCAAACTGCCCGTACCGCGTCCTGAAAGCGGTCTTGGGAATATCCTCCCCCTTCACCTTCACCTTCACCTGGTGATAACCTGACCTCAAATCAATCTTGGAGAACACCCGAGCTCCGCTCAACTGATCAAAGAGATCATCGATCCACGGCAGTGGATATCTGTTCTTGATCGTCAGGTTGTTAAGTGCCATGTAGTCGATACACATCCGTACCGACCCATCCTTCTTGGGTACGAAGAGTATCGGTGCATCCCAAGGTGAAAAACTCGTTCGGATGAAGCCCTTGTCCTGCAGCTCATCCACCTGCTTCTTCAGCTCTACCAATTCACTGTTGTTCACTCGATAGACATGCTGGGAAATCGGTTCCGTACCGGGAACCAATTCTATCGAGAACTCTACATCCCTGTCCGGTGGAAGCCCTGGCAACTCCTCTGGAAATACGTCCATAAACTCTGCGATCAAGGGATGCAGAGCCACCTGCTCCTCAACTGAAGCTCCACAGAAGACTCCACCGTCCTGCTCTGCCTGCCGCCGGGTGTACTCAAACTCTGGCTCTCCTGGCGCCCCAAACAAAACTCTACCCCCTCGGCAATCAATGCGGGTGTGGTGTTTACTCAGCCAGTCCATACCTAATACAATGTCGTAGTTCGGTAGTGGCATGACGAGTAGACTCACTCCCAACTCTCGGCCTCCCAATAAGACGCTCTGCCCTCTACAAACATCACTCACGAGGATGACCCCACCCCCGGTCGTCATCTTGCAGTTCCTAGGCAATGGTTCAGAAACCAGACTGTGTCTAATAGCATATGATACTGACACAAAGCTGTGGGAAGCCCCAGAATCAAAGAGTGCAAATGCTGGAAGGGAGTCGAGAAGAACCGAACCTGTTATCAGCTCTCCGATGGCCTTTGCATCCTCAGCCTCCATGGCGAAAGCTCGTCCCTGCTGTCCACCTCGTGCCTGCTGCTGGTGCTGCTGGAACCTCTGCTGCTGGGTCTGCAGGGCTGGTCCCCTCTGCTGGCCTGCTGGAGCCTTGGCTCCACCTCCCTGAGCTCCTCGCCCAAAAGCCCCAGGGCAATCCCTCAACGGGTGATCTCCCGCACCACAAAGTAGGCACTTGCCTAGCTTCTTCCTGTACTCATGGATCATGTGTCCCGGCTTCTTGTAGAAGGCATAAATGACTACCTGTTGCTGACGGGGTGCCTGCTGCTGATGCCTCTGCTGCTGCTGTACCTGCTGAAAAGGTGTACGACCCTGCTGCTGATACTGTTGAACTGGCCTCTGCTGCTGAAAGTGCTGCTGGAAGTGAGGCCTCTTGGCCTGTCCCTGACTGCCGCTGCCACCCTGGAAGTCACGACCCCTCTTCTGCTTCAACCCTAGGTCGTCTTCCGCCGCCATAGCCCCAGAAAATATCTCAGCAAATGTAGCGTTCCGGTCGCTCTTAGTCAGCGACCGAACCTCTCTAATCAAGCCTCGGCAAAACTTCCTCGCCTTCGTCTTCTCAGTCAAGTCATCTATAAAACGGGCCAGTCTACAAAACTCCCCAGCATACTCAGCTACAGTCTGGTTCCCCTGAACCAGAACCTCGAACTGTACCTCGATACCTCCCAAGGCCACATCAGGAAAGAACTGCTCCTTAAACAGCTCCTTGAACTGGGTCCATGTCTGGCCGTCAACTTCCACCCTGGGATCTACCTGATACCACGCATGGGCTAAGTCCTGCATCTGACTGCCCGTCACCTCAATCTGGAGTCGATCTGGTATCTCCGCCAGTCGAAAGATCTCCTCGATATGCTCTATCCAGTCGTCTGCAATGTGGATGCCCTCTGTGCCAAAGAACTCCCGAGGGTGCATCTTCTGGAAGTCCTGAATATCTTTCTTCCTCCGACGGGGCTGATGTTGGGACCCCTGAGCAGTAATCATCTCGACTGTAGTACGAACCAGCTGGTGTGCCTCATCGATCCCCTGACGAAAATCGGTAGTCTGCCTCGTCTGCTGCTGCTGGTGGGACTCCAGAATCCTTTCCACGAAGAAGAAGAGATGGGCAGCATCTACCATCCGTGCAGACGGAGGCTGCTGCAGTAGAAGGATCTCAGGAATCACAGGGCTCTGCCTCCTGGCTGGTGGAGGTGATCCTCCAAAAGCTGCAGAGACACCGACTCCTGAGGGCTGCACTGGCCCTGTGGTACTGGGAGCTGGCTGCTGGATACGAGAGGTGGCAGACCCCTCTCCAGCGTCTTCCTTCCCGAGGCGATGCGATCTCGTCTCAACCATCCTGGAGACACAGATCAAACAAGAAACAATTACTGAGAATGAGTCGAAATATCAATGGAGGACAGTTTAAAATTTCTAAGGAAGACAATAAGCAGCAAAATAGATGTACGAAATCTGATAAGGAATTTTTCCTAGTGTGATTTAGTACCTTCAAAAATATACTAATTTCTACTACAGGCTGCAGCGATATTCTAGTTCGAATATCACTACATTTCCAACCTAGACCTGCATGGGCCACCACTAAAAACGTGTCACGACCCGCACCCTAGAGTAAGGGCACGAGACGTGGGTACGTCCAGCCTATGCCACAGTGTCGGCGGTAGAACGCTGTCCTAGGTCACAATATCTAACAGTTAAGGTAATATCTGTTATACTCCTCGAATGGGGGTGACATAACAGAATATATCTCAATCACAGCTAAGGTAGAATACGATAAGATAGAATGATATAAAAGATGCAAGAATCCAAATCCACAGGAAATACAAATAGAGAGAGAGAGCTAAGTGTCTAAATAAACTCCACTAACATCCAGACATAATACAGATCCAATATATACAACTCAATCTCCAATGCTATAAAATAAGATAAAGACATCTATGGAGCAACAGTCTCTACTGCTAAGGGATCCGACTGGAAGTCCGGATCGCAAGTGTCCTCTAAGGCTGTCCCGTAGAAAGTATCTAAGCAGGCCTCCTCCTCGTCCTCTGTAAAATTGTCAACAGGTCCAATCAGGACGGGAACGAGAACATATCTCTCAAAACAGTTCATAGCAGGTTAGGAGTATAAAGCATACAATAGAGTAAAATACAGGAAGTGCTGAAAAGGAAGTACGAGTAAACAGGAGATATTTGTAACTGAAAGTAAATACATGATAGTAAAGACTGTAAGTGGCTACGTGATTTAGAGTACAATATGGTTATGTAAACGGCTTAGGAGCACATGAATACAACTAAGAAGCACTTAAATACCTACTGGGGATAGTGTTCACATAACCAATTCTACTCACCCCGTCCCAATCAATACACAAGGATCCATTCAAATTACGTTATAGGCACATGAATACAGCTAAGATACGTGAACTCATGTAATGAGTAGTACATGAGGCACATGATAGTACATGAAAGCACATGAGAACATGTAAATACATGAACTAGTACGAGTACAAGGAGTACCTGATGCACATGATAAAGTACATGAACATGAAATACCCGAAGCACCCGTAGAGGGATAACATCTCAGGAAAGTATCCATATAGTACTAATCCGTGAAGATACGTGTCAGCATCAAGTAAAGTAATCTAGAGCAAGAGTATAGTCCAGACAAGTATGAAAAGATCAGAGAATGTACTCGCCTGCTATCTGAATGTCCAAGATGAAAGTACTGTCCGAGGAGTGGTGTCTGGCTCCTATTTAGAACAGTACAAGTCACAACAAGTCCAGAATAGTAATAAGATGCACTTCAATGCATTCTACATAAATCTAGGTCAATCTAGGCCAAAGTCAACTCTTGGTCAACCCTAGAAGTCAAATCTAAGTCAAACAAGTCTATACTAGTCTAGCAAGTCTATTCTAGGTCTAACAAGACTAAACAAGACCAATCTAGACTCTATACTAGGCATTCAAGCCACCCATAGGCCATAGGCTATACCATGCCTATGAACCAAACCATACTCACATAACACAAGTCAAAATATATCTAATATAATACACTCTAATATAGAATACACACATTGATATATTATATAATATAACTTAGAAAATACATAACCTATAGGCTACTATATGTATATCATACAAACATTATATATTTAATATATATGATGGTATACACACATTATATATATATATATATATATATATATATATATATATATATATATATATATATATATATATGCATATGTACATATGTAGAAATTTACACTTGTGCTCATGTGTGTGTGTGTTAGGCTAGACATGTGTGTGCAAGAGGGCATGTGTGTTAGACATAGACATGTGAGTGTGGTGTCAAGTGAGGAGTGTTTGAGTGTGTGTGTGTGTGAGGATACAAGAGTGTGTGTAGGTGTGAGTGTCACATGAGGGTGTAACATGAGAGTGTCAAGAGTTTGATATCCTGGAAAACAGGAAAACATAACAGTGGGTATAATTGGAGAAAATTTAGTGAACTTCTATAGGAAAACAGTGGCTTGTATAACCTCTGTGTGTGTTACCTGTGCACATGAGGTTCCTGAAACAGTAAAAAGTATTAGGAAAAATCAGTGTAGATGAAATTAAATCAATACACAGCAGTGCACATTGCCAAGAGGAAAACAGGGAAATCATTCTCAGGTCATACAGTGAAGGGAAAGGAAGGAAACCAATTTAGGATTTCCAGTTCAAAACAGAAACCTAAAATCCAGTTTTCAGTCCAAAATCAAACTCCCAGATTTTGAGCCCAACACAATGCCAAAACATCCCAAAATCGATACACCATTAGTAAACATGTTGGTACACTTCATTAAGGTCTTAAACCATACAATTAACAGTATTAAATAGGTAAATTTGATGTCAAAGTTCATATTTGAAAACTGGAAAACAGTGAATAAAAGACTGATACTTAGGTTTCAGAAATAATTGGGTAATGTGAAATTAATGCATGAAAATGAACTAAAGTGTCGAAATATTGGTTGGTAATGATACTATGGTTTGTGCACGTGTCCAGCAATGTGTTTGTGTCCACCCAAGTGGACACAAACGTGTCCAAACAGCCTCGAACCCAAAATAATACAAAACTGGACCAATCCTCGTGCACGTGGTTCCAGTGCTCGTGCACCCGACACGGTGCGACACAGATCTTGTGATCGTATCCCAGTATCGAGGGGGACTAGGGCTAGGTCAGGGACACCCTGATTCGTGTCCATGACATGCGTATGTGCGATACGACACGCGTATCAGTACTGGAAATCGGCTGTAGCCGATACAGTATAAACTCAATGCACGGCTTCGTACGTATCCGACACGACACAAAAGGCCCTAGGACTTGACACACGTGGTGTCAGTCAGTGTCCCGTAGTGTGTGTCAAATCTCATGTGTCGAAGTGTCGTGTCCAGCGTGCAAAAGGCCCCGAGTAGCAGGGGAATCAATACTGCCCACGCGCGCGAGTGCAACAGCGTGTTCCCGTGTCCGTGGCGACCCGACACGAGACCAGAACATTGTCAGACCATTGAAAACCCATAAGCAAACACAAAACCTAAATTTCTATTCAAATAGTTTTCTAAAAATAAATCGAAATGCCCTTTGGGGCATTTCATCAAACACTTAAACACATGGACTGATACGTGTCCAAATGGGACACGAATAGGACACAAAATCCTATAGAAATCTAGGGTTAGCTAGGGGACACCTAGATCTAGGTTAGAATGCAATAATAACAGTTATTATAATAGGTTTTGAAGAAGTTACCTATAGGTGTCAAATCCTCAATAAAACTCCAAAGAGGGGTGTTCCTCTTGATAGCCAAACTTCTCCCAATTGTCCAAACTCTAAAATATTCTTACATAAACAGAAAGAACAGAAAAATTAGAACCTAATGCAATTAGTTTGGGCGGAAAAGGAATTAAATATGAATTTCTATGAATTAAGGAAGATGGAGACTAATCTCTTTCTAAAACTTTGCAAATATTTCTAAGGAGGCTAGTCCTAATTCCTAGGAGCATTAAATAGAGGGGGGGAGACTTTAGTGGCCGACCATGGGTGTATTAGGCTAGGGTTAGGGTTCCAATATTGATCTATGGGCTTCCATGGGCCAAAATCACTAATCATGACTTGTGAAATCACAAGCCATTTCCTAATCAATTCAAATCCTAATTTCCCCAAGATAAATCTAATTGGTTAATTATCACTAACTTAGGTCAAGCTAGGTTTTCCATAACCTACCCAATAGTCATGACCTAGGTTAGCCTCTAGGACAGTCTCCTAAGTCAACACTAGTCAAAGTCAAAATTAGCACCAAATCAATTATACTAAAAATCACTAAAAATTATAATAATTATAATTAATAATAATAATTCCAAAATAATTTCAAAATTTTAAAAATGACCAAAATACCCTCAAACTAGAAATGTGGTAGTGACACAATGCCATGCCTATACTTATCTTCAGTAAAATTCCTTTTATCGTTCCTTCATGCTTGTATACTATATTGTGTAATGTAGTATTATGGTGATCTTGCTCCAATCCTGACTGGATAACTATTTTTCAGCTTTAGACGATGAGATTTGCCCCAAGGTCTACGGTGAGTATGTTGGCGACCCTGACATCACTAACGTACCCGGTTCTAGCACTGATGTGAATTAGCATATTTCCTTCCTTATGGATTCGCATTAGTTAGTAGTTATAGTTATGGAGTTTAGTTGTCTATTTTATTTTTTGCTATCCGGGTTTGTTTCCGAGATTTTCTGAGTTGTAGTGGATTATTTCATATTTATAATATTGAGACTATTGGATATTTTGTTGATTATTGCTGGCTTAGTTGTGGATGGTATATATGCGTGTTGTGCTCGTTGTGGACCATTGTTATCATAGATAGCGTACTACCGTCGATGCTGCAGCGTAGGCTGGACTTGGCCACGAACTCGTATCCTAAAATTGGGAGCAGGTCGTGACACCTTGAATCCACACATATTTACCTATAGGTTGAATACCATTAATCCTATTGCCAACTTCAACATAACTGACACACAAACTAATAGAATTAGGGATTCCCAGGACCCCTAGTTTGGTGTACGTATTGATCGATAAAAGTTTAACAGATCTAAGACGTGTTCTAACCCTTCATAGAGGAACTAGGGTTCACGAATTATACCTAAAATAAGAAAAAGACACTTTACAGCAACCTCGAGTAGTCACGACCCCGAGAGCTTCTGCACGTATTCCTTCCTCGGGTTGGACGTCGTGTGGGCGACGATCTTCCAACCTTTTCTTCTCCTTGGCAGCCCTCCCTTTCTCTTCTTACGTGAATCACAAATTTAGAGAAGGCTTTTTATTTCTGATGATAACATGACGACCAGAGAATAGAAGTTATATATATAAGGCTACGGCAGGGACCATGAGGAGAAATTAGGGTTATATCTCCTAATGGATCTGGGTATCCTGTGTTCAGCCTGAACACACAACCCAGACCTATTAACAATAGCTTGGTCCATTTGTAGTGCCCCGACCCGCAAGATGCCTTATGATGGATGGTTGATTCGATGAAGCCTTGTTTGACTTGGAAATATGTGAAGGATCGTTTGGAAGGCTATACGATCGTGGCGGAAATCGTCTTATAAATGTGAGTAGTGTTAAACCCTTCGAAAATCCTTTAGCTTCACGCTTAAAATAAGGATGAGTACGCTATGTTTCTTGTTGAGTTTCTCAATAACACCTTTTATGGAATTTAGAAAGATAAAAAAAGATAATTAATCACATGACCGTAAACAGATATTGCTCGATGAACTGTATACTTGTACGATGTTATGATGAATTATATGACAGGTGAAGGCAAAGTCCCAAATACTTGGGCAATGAGTATATCGAGCCTTAGCTCGACGAATAGACAGTAATACAGATATTAAGACCCAAGAACTGGGTAGTGAGTATGCTTGAATTATGTCTGAATGAATGTATGCTAAAACAGATGCCAAGTCCCAAGAATTGGGCGGTGAGTACGTTGAGTTGGTTGGAAAGATGTATGGTATCAAAGATGTGGGAAAGGGATTGGGTAACAACATTCTATTATCCCATTGCCGATGTAGAATGTTGATTATGCCAAGACCCTGGAATGAGAAAGATAGGAAAAATAAATGAGAATGGTGGTTGAGCATTTAGTTTTCTTTACCATGTATTATATATTTTCTTCGTAGATAAGTTACATATACTTGCATGGTCATGGACAACTTGTATACAAGGTAGTTTCCAGAACGGTAATCCGCGACCACGGACCCGGTTCATCCTAGAGGGAACAAGGATGGTGTCGACGTACTGACATCGGGATTTCGGGACTTGCAGTGGAGGCTTGCTACCGCCTACTGAAAGGACGCCGAAATCCCACGGTGCTGAAATAGTAGCACGGTATTTCGAAAACCCCCCATGGATTTGCACCCCATTCGGAGTTAGCCGTTCGCCTATAAGATGGTCCAAGATGGCGTGTCGCCAGTGACCTTCATATAGATAGGTCCAGTGCTAATGATATCTTATGCAAGCAGAGTAAGTTATTACTCAAATACAGGAAAGGATATCGACTGTTGGTAAGAATCACCTGAACGGTGATAACTTATTGAATCATGATATTGTTCCTAACAATGTCTTGTGCAGGCTGAGTAAGTATTATAAATGTACAGGGATGGCTATACGACTGTGGGTAAGAATCACCAAGGGTGATATCATATTGCTTTAAATTATGTTGGCTCTATTTCTTGTCGGCTGCAAACATGAAATTGACCCTAAGGCAACGAGAAAAATCACTGTTAATATTGTTCTATAACATGGTTACTTAGTGTTGTCTTTTTAGGTGAGTTGGGCCAGCACCACTCACCAGTACATTGATGATATACTGACCCACGTTGTGGACAATATTATAGGTGCTTACGTATAGGAGAAATCGTTTGATCAGTGCTTGGCATCGA
The DNA here is from genome assembly GCA_029216955.1 of Iris pallida. NCBI lineage: Eukaryota > Viridiplantae > Streptophyta > Magnoliopsida > Asparagales > Iridaceae > Iris > Iris pallida. The sequence goes on along the minus strand of JANAVB010030752.1, from coordinate 14,415 downwards.
TGAATCGGATGGGTGTGCAGAAGCTCTTCTTGCAAGATGATGTCTTCTGCTATACGAGACATAATGTATGGAACAGTGTAACTCAATTGTACCAGTGAGATTATAACCAAATTGGCAAGTTCATTGTAAAGAAGTCAGCATATTCATTTGTAGCCTAAAGGGCAAGTGTATATGTTCAGTTGGCTATTCAAAAGTCTTGTAATTAGTTGTAAACTCTGTATTCTGCTGCAAGTCTTATAATCCATTACAATTATCAAAAAAGAGATATATTTTTTCATATCTTGTGTGATTTCAATTTATCTGTTCAATTTTGTTGCGTTGTTGTTGTTTTCTGAGAAATACCAGGAACCGTAATGGTTTTGCCTTGTACAAGTACAATCTAGACTTGTACGGCATCACGCCCAGTGGCTAGATTTTGATCCTCCGGGATCGGGGCATGACATAATGGTATCAGAGCAGGGCTTTATGTCCTTGGATGCTTATTCGATTTGTTTTAAATTAATGTTGCTACTAAGATGATTCTAAGCTACTTCCGTGGTGATTCAAAGACTGCTTCTGCGATTATTCAAAGTTGCTTCCGCGGTGAATCAAAGATGCTTCCGCGAATAATAAAAGTTGCTTCTGCAATGAAATCAAAGTTGCCTCTACGATGACTCATAGTGCTTCCGCGATTATTCTGTGTTCCTTCCAAACTATTCTAAGTTGTTCCTTTGACTGAAAGTCCGTTGATCCTTCTAGCCGCTCACTGGGTGTTCCATACAATAATTCTAAATATGTAGGCTATGATATGTGTGACTTGTTGAATTTCTAAAATATACCAAAACTAATAACAATGATGTGATATGATAATAAGTTGGTATGTTTGCTTGATGTCTTGAGTGTAGATTCATAGAAGTCGATTGTCATGTGGCAATCGACAGTGGGTGATGGCATGGTATGTTGGAACATGAATTATTCATAACTTCAGTGAATGTGAATCGACAGAATTTTGAGTTGGCTTGTGTGTTGGCTTGGTTATGTTTCGGATGCGAGGGAATTGACTTGGTATTTGTGGTCGACAGAGCCACTATGGGATGGATAGTCCATATTAGACTTTGGCTTGATACGAAGGGAATTTTGTGTCGGTGATGTCTTGAGCTCTGAGTGGTATATGACTCTACCCTCTTAGCGTTAAGATGACCCTTGATGTGTTCATAATTTAGTGATTGCTTTACCTGTAAGGTATTGGGTAGTATCAAGTTGTAGCTAAAATTACGAATGATACATGACGGCTAGGCGTGTCCCTTGATGATTAAGTTCGGATAAGTTGCTGTGAGATTTTGATGTGTTCAGATGAACCATCGTTGACGGTTAGCATTATGTTGAGTAATTAGAATTAAGAATATGAAATGAATGCCTTGGTTGGGAATGGTACGAATTATAGATTCAGACGAGGACTTGAATCAGTTGGGTAAGAAGAATTGTAGGCTCAGTATCGATGTGTGTTGCTATCAAAAGATTTTAGAAAAGTAATATGGACCGAATATAGAATGATGTTAGAATTGAGTAAATGAAATTGTATGTTGGACATCAACAAGTTGATGGTGATGTTAGACGCTTATCGGATGTTGCGAATGATTTAGAAGATGCAAAGAGTTGCATCAACGACCGAAAAGTAGAGAATGGGCTTGAGGAATAGATGATCCTTAGCACGATATGCAGTTGTGTTTGAGAGAATTTGACGTGTCCTAAATTAACAAGTTATGACCCTTGATTTCTGAGGCATAGAGAATGAGTACTTGTCCCTTGATGCATGAAAGAGTAGATGCTCCTTATGAGATTTTGATGGCTGGTATACAATTAAGAATCGAGATACAGCGATACATAATAGACCCTGTCGGTAGATGATGCTGTCGCATGAATAACGAGTTTGGGTAGAATATAGAATTGTTGGATTATGACTTAGCTAATGAGTTATGTTATATCCACTAGATAACCGAAATAAAATGTTAGATGATTGGTGCCATAGAGATTGGATCGGTGCATGAATAGTAAATCTTCTTATGGAATCATAAGAAGATGATGCAAAACGATTATTGATGGTTAACGTGGATTGCTAAGAGATAACTGTGTTAAGTGCTAGCAAAAATTAATAAAGGATGCTTTCAGTAGAAATACGATTATGTAATTATCTTATTTGGTTGGTTAAAATAGTACATACCGTATCGATGATCTATAAATGTGGGAAATGAATATGTCACAAAGAGACCATAGAAAAGATGCTAAATAGTATACTACTGAGGTAACAATGTTGGATTATAACTCAGAATAGTTGACCCGATTGAATAGACAATTTGAGTATGATATGAGAATACAAGTCGGATTGAACAAGTGATGCCACGTCTATGCAAATGAGAACTGAATATTTGGATGATCGATTGATAAAGATTATTATGATGGCTTCGGAAATGACCTATAAGAATTGTCGGATATAATTGTTGGATAGATTTTGTCGGTTGTGGGAAAGTCTAGAATGACTTCGTTGGGTAAGGCTCGAGTATGAGTACGGGTAGAAAGACTTGACCCTAGAATGTCGATTGGTTGTCTAGAATGTCGATTGGTTGCCTAGAGTGTCGGTTGGTTGCCTAGAATATCGATTGGCTGCCTAGAATATCGATTGGTTGTCTAAGTTTCAGATTGGTTGGCTATGTCATTTCAGTTGTCCGTGTTGGGAATAAGTTCATAAGATTTGGGTGGTGTCCCATGTCCCTAAGTTGGTCAGTTCATAGATTGTCCCTGAGATAAGATAGAGTTGTCCCCATGATAAGAATTGGATGCCTCTAAGATAAGAGATAAGTATGTCCCTGATAGCTATCCATCTAATATGAGTTAGTTGAATGTTTGGTTTAGCTTAGATTAGCTGACCGTAGAGACTTAATTGAATGCTAAGTTGACTGTTGGAAACCCGTAGGATGTCCCTATTGATGTTGCGTGGGTATAGTCAGAATGTGTGAGATATATTGGGAAGTAAACTTTGGAATGAAATGGAGATTGAAAAATTTGGTATTATAATGTTGGACAGAATGGCGGATCATGTTGGTTTCGAAAACTTGGTTGCCTTTATTGGAATGTCAAAAATTGTTAGAATTGGTTGGATTTAGTTGATTAATATTAAGCTACGTAAATTGATGGTAGTGCCTTGAGACAGTTTGAATAATTTTATTGATCGAATCAGAATTAAGAATAAGTGTACGATGGAATGGGATAGTGCATATAGCCGAGATCCACGAGAGCGAATGTGAATAAGAATGACCCTCGGGATTAATATTGTTGGATATGGGAGTTGCTTATGTGAGATGACAATATGTTGGCTTAATCAATACGAGAAAAAAATGTTTGAGAACAACGAAAAATATAACTAGAGTGGAATAATGGTACGACTTGGAAGTTGAATCATGATCGAGAAATTTATGAGTTGCAAACAAAGTGTATGGATGCGAACGATGACGAGTACAAGATTTGATCGATGAGAATCGAGGTATCAAAATGAAATGTGGCTATGGGCTTTATCAAACTTTGGTGACATGAATGACAATGAACTTGAAAGGAAACTCTGAATACGTTGGATACTTGATATTACTATGTTGGAATTTCATTGGAAAAAAAAAAGAAAAAAAATTTGGATCGGTTGCGAAAAATTTCTCGAGTTGGAATTGGTAACATTATTAGGTTATTGGTTGGTTGGATAATTGAATAAACAAGTTGGAAATATATGAGATGTTCGAAAAGAATTACTGATGTTCGGAAAAGAAGTTACACCGTAGCTTATTCGTTTTCTCTATCACTGAACTTGACTGAAGTGCATGTATTTCTGGGATGCCTAAAATATGTGTATGATTCCAACTAAGTGGTATACTGAATTCAAACGAAGCCACGGGAAGGATTATCATGTACTAAGGATTTGCACGAGTGTCGGAGGAAAGATCAAAGTTGGTAAACTATTTTGAATAAAATTGGAATGCTGCGACGAGACGGTATATTATTTGAAATCAATCGAGATATTGCGACAAAATATTTAATAGTGCAAGTTGATCATTAAGAAGTTTCATAAAAGTCGGGTGAAGTTTTTGGGGATGAGTTTTATTTTAAGTTTCGAGGACGAAACTTTTTTTGAGTGGTATATATTATAGTGCCCCGACACGCAAGATGCCTTATGATGGATGGTTGATTCGATGAAGCCTTGTTGGACTTGGGAATATGCGAAGGATCGTTTGGAAAGCTATACGATCGTGGCGGAAATCGTCTTATAAATGTGAGTAGTGTTGAACCTTTCGAAGATCCTTTAGCTTCACGCTTAAAATAAGGATGAGTACACTATGTTTCTTGTTGAGTTGCTCAATAACACCTTACAAGGAATTTGAAAAGATAATGAAAGATAATTAATCACATGACCATAAATTGAAGTTGCTCGAGAACTGTATGCTTGTACGATATTGCGATAAATTACATGACAGGTGAAGGCAAAGTCCCAATTACTTGGGCGGTGAGTATATCGAGCCTTAGCTCGACGAATAGACGGTAATACAGATTTTAAGACCCAAGAACTGGACAGTGAGTATGCTTGAATTATGTCCGAATGAATGTATGCTAAAACAGGTGCTAAGTCCCAAGAATTAGACGGTGAGTACGTTGAGTTGGTTGGAAAGATATATGGTATCAAAGATGTGGGAAAGGGATTGGGTAACAATATTCTATTATCCCGTCGTCGATGTAGAATATTGATTACGCCAAAACCCTAGAATGAGAAAGATGGAAAATACGAATGAGAATGGTGGCTGAGAATTTAGTTTTATTTACCATGCATTATATGGTTTTTTCATAGATAAGTTGCATATACTTGCATGGTCATGGACAACTTGTATACAAGGTAGTTCCCAGAATGGTAATCCGCGGCCACGGACCCGGTTCATCCTAGGGGAACAAGGATGGTGTCGACGTACTGATATTATAATTTCGGGACTTGCAGTGGAGGCTTGCTACCGTCCACTGAAAGGACGCCGAAATCCCATGATGCTGAAGTAGTAGCACGGTATTTCGAAAACCTCCCATGGATTTGCACCATATTCGGAGTTAGTCGTTCGCCTATAAGATGGTCCAAGATGGCATGTCGCCAGTGACCTTCATATAGATAGGTCTAGTGCTAATGATGTCTTATGCAGGCAGAGTAAGTTATTACTCAAATACAGGAAAAGATGTCGACTGTTGGTAAGAATCACCTGAACAGTAATAACTATATTGAATCATGATATTGTTCCTAACAATGTCTTGTGCAGGCTGAGTAAGTATTATAAATATACAGGGATGGCTATGCAACTGTGGGTAAGAATCACCAAAGGGTGATATCATATTACTTTAAATTATGTTGGCTATGAGATTTGCAAGCTCTACTTCTTGTCGGCTATAAATATGAAATTGACCCTAAGACAAAGAGAAAGATCACTGTTAATAATGTTCTATAACATGGTTACTTAGTATTATCTTCTTAGGTGAGTTGGGCCAGCATTGCTCGCCAGTACATTGATGATATACTGACCCATGTTGTAGGCAATATTATAGGTGCTTGCGTATGGGGAAAATCGTTTGATCAGTACTTGGCATCGATGAATCGGATGGGTGTGCTGAAGCTCTTCTTGCAAAACGATGTCTTCGGCTATACGGGACATAATGTACGAAGCAGTGTAACTCAATTGTACCAGTGAGATTGTAGCCAAATTGGCAAGTTCATTGTAAAAAAGTCGGCATATTCAGTTGTAGCCTAAAGGGCAAGTGTATATATTTATTTGGCTATTCAAAAGTCTTGTAATCAGTTATAAACTCTGTATTCTGCTGTAAGTCTTGTAATCCATTGTACTTATCAATAAAGAGATATTTTTTCATATCTTATGTGACTTTAATTTATCTGTTCGATTTTGCTGTATTGTCATTGTTTTCTGAGAAATACCAGGAACTGTAATGGTTTTGCCTTGTACAAGTGCAATCTAGACTTGTATGGCATCACGCCCAGTGGCTAGATTTTGATCCTCCGGGATCGGGACGTGACACCATTAAAGAGCTATTGTTGTACTACCTTTATAATCCTAAATAATGATTGTGGGCACCTTTTATTATATGCTCATTTGGCTTCCCATTTAAGATATCGAATGTCCGTCGATCAAATTAAATTACTGACAACAATATTAATAGATATTTTTTATCCTTAAGTATTATAACCACCACTTTTAAAAAACAAGGATAATTTTGAACTTTTATAAAATTAATCGTTGAACAATAGGATTTAAATCATGTTAATGATTTATGGTGAATTTTAATTAATTTAATACTATTTAAATTTGTGTATTGTGATTTTGGTGTTTTACTAGTGTAATCCTAGAACTACTTAGCCTAGAGACTAACCATGATCATGAAGACCTATCCTATATGATTAGATAAGCTAATTACTACTTTTTAGGCTAAGGGTATTTTGGTCATTTAGTGACTTTTGAATTAATTAGGATTTTGATCAATTGGTAATGTGTTAAGTGTTATATTAGGCCTTAACCTAGAATTGCCCTAATTTATATATTAGTCATGAGCCTAGATATTAGATTAGAAGCTTCCATCATATGATAAGGTTAGGAATATCTAGATATTCTTAAGGTTAAGATATTTTAGCTTAAAAACCCTAATTTACATGTGCCTTTACCTAGAAGGCCTTGAATTATGCATGTAGAGGCCTTTAAATCACTTAGAATTAAACCCTTATCCTAGAGACAACCCTTGGCTGCTATCAAAGGATCCCCTTGTCTATATAAACATATGTTATCACCCCCTTGCCTCTTTTTATTACATCTTCAAACCCTAATTTGTGTTATTTCCCAAATTCACCCTCTTTCTCCAAATCAACTCCAAATTGAGTCCAATCAATTGCGTCACACTCCCCTACTGTAGAAGAGGTCTTTAGTGGATAATTAGCAAGGATTTGGAGCAAGTTGACCATTAGAATTAGAGGGATTTGGCTCTCAAGTGCATTTATATTGAGATTCCAACTCTCAATAGGTAATGGCCTCTAAACCCATTAATTTTCTAATTTCTTTCCATAGATGCATTCATTTAGGGTCCCCCTAGCTGTAGGCCAAGTTTGGTAGAAAATCGAATCCATTTAGGGTACGTATCGGAGGAGTATCGGAGTGCTATGTAAAGTATTTGATGAAATGCCACATAGAAATGAATGTTAATGATTTTCAAAACTAATTACATAATTTTGTAGCTAATTACATGTAGATTCCATTTCATAAACTCTAAGTCGATTTTGATAATGTTTGGACACTATATTTGGACACAGGGAGACGGCACGACACAGCATGCACGTGCCCTGCTACCCGACCCCTAGAACTCCTAGGACACTACACCATTTGATATGAATTTTGGTGTGTTGGTAGGGGCAACCACTATCAGTATGCACATGAAATTTGAGATGGATTGGTAGTATATTCGAGGATTTATTCCTCTCGCACTAGTCGTATACACGCACACATACACACACACACACACGAATCTGTCTATTGATACGCACACACGCACATGACATGACACGACATGACTTGGACACTGACCTATGACACTGACATGTAGCCCTATATCCCACCTACTCTAGGATACGACCATGAGACATGAGCTAGGTCATGCTGTGTCCTAGACTGGTTGACACACCCCCACGAGGTCGTTCGAGCACTGCTCTGATACATGTTGTTCGACACCATGTTTTGGACACTTCGTGGACACGCACACGAAACTTGGACACCCCCTAACATGCTAGACACACTGACGCACTCACTCGATTACTGCACACCTATATGTATAGACACTTTTACTCTTTCACTCACTCGACACACACTCACCTGTTTCACACATGACACTTTTACTTGGACACATGGGTTTACACACTGACACAGTGACACATTTGACACTTGGACACTAACCCTTGTCCAGACCCCCCTTGATGTTGAGTTTATGGGTTTGCATGAACCTGGGTTTGGGGTTATATGTTGAGTTTGCTAGTTTAGTTCATATATAGTTTATATATAGGTATGTGCTCATGTATGTGTATGGTCTTTTGGTTACACATGAGTTTGGTTGAGTATGGGATCAGTTATGAGGAGAGGGCATTTAGGGATAGGCATAGGTTAGTTATGTGTGTGGGTGAGAGAGTGAGGGATTAGCAGTATGAGGATATGAGTTGAGTTGGGGATTGATGTTGTTAGGTCTGAGTTCAGTAGGCAGTAGGAGCTTGAGTAGCAGCCTTGTAGCAGTAGGATTAGCAGCAGTAGAAGTAGTGAGCAGCAGATACAGCAAGCAGTGCATTGCCTTGCCTTGCCTTGGCTTGCTTGACTTGTTTGGCTGCTGGTGTACAAGCCACAGAGCAGCAGCAAGGGGTGCGCAGCGGCTTGGCATGGCTTTGACTTGGTAAGTAGTACCAACAACAGTAGTAGCAGTAGCAGGTTTCCCTGGAGCATGATTGGGTTGGACATTGGGTGTATCCTAGTATGTCCAGTTGAGTGGTGAGAGTATCTAGAGTTAATTAGTAGTTGAGTTTTAAGAGTGTGTGCCATTGGGTTTTGTTAGTTCAAGTGTAGTATATATTTAGAGGTAGTAGTTAGGGCTTGGAGTTGAGGTATCTTGTATTTAAGTTAAGGGTGAGGGATATAGATGCATTTGAGAGAGTGTAGGGATTTGGGTTACAGGTTATATAGTGTATGGGTTATAATTTACATATATTTGTATGTTATGATACTTTTATAGGCTATTGAGTCTATGAGTTCATCCCTGATAACGTGAGGATACCTATGTTTCAGTTGAGGGTGTCTTAAGATCAAGATTAAGAGGATTACGTTATCTTCTAAGTCTAATGTATATAGGCTAATATTTTATATACATTGGCGACTACGCCTCCCCCCTCCCGCCCCTCCTGATCCGCTCACGAGGGGGAGGCTCGACGGCTTGGAGGGAAGGGGGAAGGGCAGCCTATCCTGTCCGGAGGAGGGTCGGGCGGCGGCCATCAAGGGACTCCCCTAAGCGAGGGGGGTCGGGAGGCTGAATTGGGACCCCCCCAGGCGTGGGGGGTCGGGCGGGGGCGGCGGGGGCGGCGGAAGCGGGACAGGGCCCGGCGGCATCACATCGGACGACGGTAGTGTGTTCCCCCAGAGGGAGGGTCGGGGGGCGGCGGTGTCACCCCCCAGGCGAAGAGGGGTCGGGCAGCAGTAGGGGGCGTTGGGCGGCTGCAGTGGGACCCGTCCGGGCAGGAGGGGGATCGGGCGACATGGGCGGATCGGGGGCTTCGGCTTCAGTATTCGAGTTCGGGTCCGGGGTGGACAACACTGGAGAGGTGGGCTGGCAGACGGTGGCGAAACGTCAGACTGGAGGGAGACGAGGGGCCCATACCCAAGTATCGGGTCGGGCGGGGCCAAGGAATTATGGGACTCGATCATCGACAGGCACAGTTGATCCCCGTCGTCGTGGGGGACGTATGGTACGTACTGTACCAGGATGATGGAGGCTAAAGACGACATCGGCAGAGAAGGCTAAGGGAATTGCCATTACTGATAGCAGAAAAAGGCCCGGGTCCTGCGAACCCCCCGACCAGGGTACACACTGAGGAGCAGCGGCCTCGGTCATGGAAGGAAGTTTACACGCCGGTGGCGACGAAAATCCCGTTGTCGATGGAATTTGTCACACCGATGTCTGTTGGAGGAGGGCTCCGGGCGTATTTCTCTGCAGAGAAAATAGCGGTGGTTTCAGAATTCTGGAAGAACACTCTGGTGTTGTATGTGTTAGGGAACAAACCATTCTATGACCAAATCTGGGGTTATGCAGAACGAGTCTGGAGACCCAAAGGTAGCATAGAATTCTTCTCCAGGAAGAATGGGTTCTACTATATCAAATGTGGTCTAGCGGAGGATGTGACCAGGATTCTGCAGGGAGGGCCTTGGTCATTTGATGGGAGACTCATTATACTGAAAGAGTGGACGCCGGAGCTGAAATATGAGAAGGGGGTGTTGAACGCTATTCCCATCTGGATCTGATTCCCAGAGTTTTCTGTGAAGTATTAGAGTACTTTGCTTCTCATGAGACTGGCCAGCCTCGTGTAGAAGCCGATCAAGGCAGATGAGGCCACTGCTTTCCGCACTAGACTGATGTATGCCAGGGTCTTCGTGGAGATTAAGGCGGGCTCGGATCTTCCAAGTATGCTTGAGTATCAGGTACCGTCTGGGGAGGTTCTGACACAGTCGGTGGAGTATGACTGGGTCCCATCCATGTGTTCATACTACGAGTGCTTTGGGCACTCTACCGGTGCATGCAAACACAAGGGGAATGAGGCCGCCAGGCCACCGGCGGTTCATACGGAGGCACCCGGGATGGAGACGGCTCCCAGTCACTTACATGGGGAGTCTTCGTCAGATAGACATATGGAGGAGGACACAGTGATGGAGGTAAAGAGGAGGCTGGATTCAGGATCACCGCAGAGACAGAAGAGCACGCAGGGCGCTCTCGTCCCTTTCAGGCCACAGAGGACCATGGTTACCAGGGTATGAGCACGGCTGAGAGTGGTCAGATGGTGATGGAGGCCTCTCCGACGATTATGGTATACAGCAGCAGAAAAAGACATGCTCTGGCCACGCGGGAGGATATCCTCCAGGCGAGGGATCTGGACGACCAGACTGAAGCCAATCCTGACTTGGCACTTACTCTTAGCAGGATTCAGGCACATCTTGCTCCTTCCTCCATGGTGGATGCAGTCATTGATCAGGCGGATGAGACACTTTCCTCGAGTATTGATCCAGATGAGTTCCAGGGGGACCCCTCACCTATTAATTAAATGTCGGTCCTAGCATGGAACATTAGGGGGGTGTTCCATTGGACGATGGAGGAAGATTAGAGGGGTTCTGAGGAGAGAGTCGTGTGACATTGCTATCTTACTGGAGACGAAGATTAGAGGGGCCACCATGCTCTCGCGTAGGACTCCGACAATCTGGGATCACATCTACAACATGGATCTTTGCGATATGGCAAGGATCTGGGTTAGGTGGAACCGAGGTAGCTGGGAGGGGTGCAGATCCATAAATTAGAACAACTCATCGATATTACTTTCGAGAACAAAGGTGGGTTCCGATTCATTCTGGGTGCTGTATATGGGCACAATGACCGGATACTCCGGGAGGCTTTATAGGAAGACATGGTGCACCTGGGTACTACGACGGACAGCTTGTATCTTCCTTTGCTCATTATGGAGGACTTCAATGCTATGCTGCTTCGCCATGAGAAGGTAGAAGGTCGCCCTGTTTCAGACTCGATCTTATATGACTTTCAGAGGTGTCTGCTTCTGTCTGGGATACGGGTGCTGGAGAGAGCTGGACATATCTGGACCTGGCACAACAAGTCTTCACATAATCGGATTGCTTGTCAGTTGGATCAGGCCTTGGACAATAGTAAATGGTTCCGATGCTTCCCGAATTCGGTGGCGGAAGGTCTTGCGGCTGGTACTAGTAATCATTCCCCTATCCGGGTTGGCCTCTGTGAGAGACCCACTTTGCGGTCGAGGCCATTTCGGTATAACAACAGCTGGTATCTGTCGGCTGGTTATGAGGAGGTGGTTATGGGAGAGATGCAGCACTTCCGGGATGGCACGGCTCAGTTTTGCATGGTTCATAAACTCAAGCAGATCAAGCGGGCTCTCAGGGGTTGGGTGAAGACGAGACCGCGGTCTTCTCTGACGGATAATAAAGCCGAGCTTCGAGATACCTAGGTGGCTCTACAAGCTGACATTCTGAATGGGGAGTTGGCGACTAAGGAGAAGATCCTGATTGAGGAAGTCAGCACCATGAGACTGCAGGAGGAGAATAGTGCGGCCCAGAGGGCTAAATGTACCTAGCTCAAAGATGGAGGTCGCTGCACTAAATTCTTCTATGATGTGATCCGCACCCGTCAGTATCGGAATAGCATCCCCAGACTTCTGAACGGCGAGGGACATCTTGTTGGGGACCCGATGGAGATTCAGGAGGAGGCCGTCAGATTTTACACTGACTTATATCAGCAGACGAATTACACCAGCACATTCCCAGTCCTTGTCACGAAGAGACGGGTGACCCAACATGGGAATAGCCTAATTTTGGCACCTGTGCGGTTGGAGGAGGTGGAGGATATTATGATGAAGGCAAACCCAAACAAAGCTCCTGGGCCTGATGGCTTCTCTTTAGGGTTCTTTAAGCAACACTGGGGTGTGCTTAAGTCCCCTGTTCTGGCGGCGGTTCAGGAGTTCTTCACGGAGGGCAGTCTTCTGAAGGAGATGAACCACACTTTCTTGACGTTGGTTCCTAAGAAGGAGGGAGCGACCTCGCTCACAGATTTTCATCCCATTGCTTGCTGTAACTTTCTTTATAAGATTATCACTCATCTTATGTACAGGCGTATGGAGGAGATTATACAGGGATTGGTATCCCATAATCAAGCAGCTTTTATCAAGGGCCGATCGATAGCGGAGCACAGCCTACTAGCTCATGAGATGGTGAGGAAGTTCAGCAAACCTGGGGGGATAAAAGCTTGTGTGAAGCTCGACCTTCGGAAAGCCTATGATACGGTCAACCGGGACTTCCTGTGTCACTTGATGCTTGCCATGGGGTTTGACGAGAGGTGGGTTACGAGGGTGAGGGAGTGCATCTGCTCCCCTACTTTCTCAGTCCTCATCCAGGGTACGCCATATGGCTATTTCAGGAGCAACAGGGGACTGAGGCAGGGTGATCCTCTCTCACCATATTTATTCACCCTGGTGATGGAGTATTTTACATGCATGATGGATACGGCAGTACATAGCAAGAGGATCATCCCCCTCTTCCGGTTGGTGAGACCGGTTGTCTCCTATTTGATCTATGCGATGACTTATTAGTGCTCCTCCAGCCTTCTATGCGGGGTATGAGAGCGCTCTCTGACATTATGAAGGAGTTCGGGCGGCTATCTGGACTCCAGTTAAACAGGAATAAAAGTAGAGTCTACTTCAGCTCCCGGTGTACATTGCAGGAGGAGAGGGCCTTCGCCCTGGGAGTGGACAAAGGCGAGCTCCCAGTGAAATACTTGGGGGTCCGCTGACGGTCAACTATGCCAGAGAGCAGGATTGTCACAGCTTGGTGGATTTTGTTCAGAGAATAGTGGAAGGCTGGCAGGCTGCGGGGCTATCATTCGGAGGATGGATTGAGTTGGTACGTTCGGTTATTGCTGGCATCACGATGTTCTGGCTCCAGTCTATCCAGATCCCGATGGCTACTATTCGAAAAGTGGAGGCCATCTGTGATGACTTCATTTGGAGGGAAGGGATGCATACGATTTCCTGGGACCAGCTATGTCGTCCTCGGGAGGAAGGAGGAGTAGGGCTGAGGCCACTTCATGCGGTCAGGAGAGCAGCTTGTGTGAAGATGGCCTGGAGATTTATCAAGGGGGGTCGCTGTGGACAGAATAGATGGCAAACAGATACTTAAGGAGGTCTAACTTCTGGACCTGCAGGATAGACAATAATTTTCGGTCATATTTAAGGCTATTCTGAGGTGTCGGCCGGTGCTTAAGACAGCTATATGCAGGAACATGAAAGATGGGACGACCACCGACCTTTGGCTTGATCCTTGGTTGGGTTCTAGATCCGTGTTCGAGATATTGGGAGGCCAGCTTGTTTTCATAAATAAATTCACTTTATTTATTATGTTTCTGAGAAAATTACAACTGTAGGAATCTAATCTAGAAGACGATTACTTTATCCCTTGGACGATGCGATGAAGAAAACTCGAACTTCGAAGAACTTGGACAGCAACTGGGCAATCTCTCTATTCTCTCTGAATTAACTGTAATGTCTGATGAAGATAAAGAAACTCTCTTTTATAGAGTTCTGGATAACCGTTCTGAAGCATACGCTCAGTCAGTTACTTGACGTGTGCATAACTGCAGGGACACGTGGCAAATTCTGATGGAGACACATTAGAGTACGGTTGAGAGTAGTAGGATATATCTAGGAGAGATTGATGGCATAGATGCCACGTTGCATAACTTCTGAGTAAGTGCGTAACTGAGTACAGGACCCGTGAGAACGTGTGTTGACTGTACGTTTGAAGTCATCTTGAACGCATTTGCTGTGATACGCTGTCTTTGTTTGAGGAAGAGTCATACAAAGCTAATACGCTCACTTGGTTGACAAGGAGTCGTATGAAGTCCATACGCTCACTTGATTAACAAGGAGTCGTATGAAATCCATACGCTCACTTGATTGGCAAGGAGTCGTATGAAGTCCCTACGCTTACTTGATTGGCAAGGAGTCGTATAAAGTCCATACGCTCACTTGATTGGCAAGGAGTCGTATGGAGT